>DWQX01003690.1:0-16997 GCA_018245475.1 Pharmacophagus antenor
TATATATATATTATAATATCTACCAAACTATTACTTCAAAATACAATTTGAAAATAAACGTTTAATAAAATAATTTTGATCGCTGTGACAACTATGACATTGACGTAATATTGTCCATACGGATTAAGGAATTAATATGATATGTAATATACATTTGATATAATATGCGATATTACACCTCCAAAATAAAAAGACCGCCTGAGTTCTCATATAATGGTGTTTAAACTGACATTAATTATCGATTGTTTTATACTTATATTGCATATATTTTTTATGTTAAGGCCATCCGATAATATTTCTCTGGAAAAAATGCGTATATAAAGAAATTAAAAAAATATAGATGCGAAGTATTAATCCGACTTAATTCACTAAATGTCGGTGGCTAAAGTGAAATGCCGAAAACGACTACTCAAAAAGCAAACAAAACTTCGTAAATTGAGCAAAACACAGAAGACCGTACACGGGCTGGCACCAAAAAACAACGTTTTAAATTGAAAAAAAAAAAATAAGTTGAACGGAGTTTAATGCAATTGGGCGAATTCAAAAAGTTTTTCAAGGTAGCCCGTCTGTCAAAGAAACAAACTTCAACATAACACTCAATAACGAGGTTTTGGTATATTATTGCGTTGATTCAAAGTTCAGATTCACCGCTGAAAAGTCGCATAGTAAGGGAACACGATAAAATACTACTGTACAAGAAATACATAAAGCCTGATGTAGAATTTTTGATTGTAATTGATATATCCCAACACTCGTCTTAAATTACACAAGATTTTAAATTAGATAGTGAAATGTGATCGCCTAGTATATTCTGGTTTTTACATCTATGACTGTCGGAACACTGTAATTCTATTATGGCAGCTGAATGACATTGAGAGGGGGTAGCTAATAAGACGGGTTGGAAAAGAACTACACCATTATGAGTCCCCGGATGCAAACCAGGAGGTATTAAATATTATAATTAATATAAAAATGGGAATATGTTCACATAACGGTATAAATTAACTGCCTCCACGGTAGTAGTCGCCTACCACGTATCAAGGATTTCTTTGATTCAATTAACCGACACCACATGACACATCTAAGTCCGCATAGATTTCCATTTCCTGACGACCACACGATCTAATTTAGTGAATATTAAAGCAGATTCTATTCACCAAACGACTTGTCATTACCATATGGCATCCCGTTCTCACGAGAGCAGATCTCATCGAATATCGTGCAAAAATTCTTGCGTCGTCACGGCAAGCGAACGCGTCCCATCAAAATAAGCGTTAGCAACCGTCGATTAAATTTCTCCTCTGTCTATATTATCCAATCAACAAATATATCATCCAGTTGTACTAATTTCATAATTTCAAAATTCTGTGGGCTACGTTCACTTGGCATGATAATCATTATTTTCAACTTAAAATGATACGTGTGTGATCCTTCCCTTCGTTTTTTTTTGTTAATTTGATTATTTAAAATAAAAAAAAAATAATCTTGTAAGAAATGTTTATTATATAGAATATTCTAGCATTATTAGTGTACAATGTAAATATTTTTGTTGTAAAAAATCTGCACTATTAAGAGACACTATTTAAGATAAAATAAAATTTAACGCTTTCAAGTGTCTACAATACGATAACGGTCTTAAATAAAAATTACATCGTGGTCTTCCTATCAATTTTGTCTCTAGAAATGTGTTCGGAGAAACCAATTTACCGCACATCGCAGGCTCTTTCCTGTTATACAGCAACGTAGTATCTAAAAGGTTTCCATTTTATTCTTTAAATTTAAACCGAACAGTCTTCAACGTTCAAAAGATATATTGCATTTTTTAAATTATTTTGACATAATAACGCAGTAGTAGGGGGAGTACCAAATAAATAAGCTACAAATTATAATGAAATTTAATGGACCTAAGGTTTTTATCAGTGTTTAATCGTCCATCAGCTTTGATTCAATCAGCTATCAGTTATAGTGTACCATCTGTCTGAAACATATTATAAAGAACAAACATAATATTTCATAGCACGGTTCTTAATGTTAAAATTTGAATTGACAACTTCTCATTTTTCCACTTTTGTATATGGCGGTCTAGACACATAGCTGTAATTTATAGTTAGTTAAATTGATAAAGTATATATAGCACTAAATAAAAAAAATACCTTTTAAATCATACTTAGCACTCAATTTGCACATAAATTTTCATGCTTTTCTTTTCCAATCTGTAGTAATTTTGCGCATTACTGTAATTTAATTTTTCCAATTTTTCAATAAAAGACATTTTGCAATGTTATCAGAGGAAGTATAAAAAATTAAAAAAGTCAAACGCATATAAGTGCGAAACTTTTTATCTAGGCTTGTTCCGTCAAAATGACGGGTTCCGTAAATCTAGTGTTAACGGTGTGGTATTTTGTAAGTTTTGCAATTAGTACTAATCCTCATTATGTCATTGTTTCATAGAATATATTTTACTTAATGTTAAAAAAATATATAAAATTTACTTCATTATAGAATATAGAAACTGTTTAGTATCTGATTAAGGCTGATTAATATGTAATAATATAATTATCTATTAAATGAGGCGGTATTTTATCACCTCTTGTATTTTTTTTTCTTTTTATCCAGATTAACGATGAATAGTACTAGAAATGAATGCAAAAATCTCTTGTAACAAGAGAAGATACCTTTTGAGAAACAAATATACAAGATTACCAAAAGTGTTTCGTTATCATAAACATTACAAGGTGTAATTTTAACTAACCGTCGAATTTGTCTGCATATTTTATTTAATTCTTTGTTTCCACAATTTTGTGTAATAAATACGAATATTTTTTTTTAATAATGTGTAACATAGCATTAAATAGTGTTTGGATTATAAATTTTGGTATAGGATATACTATTTAAATAAAAAAAAATCTTTCATTCAACATATCACGATTTCACGTAAAATAACTGACGTCTCTTTTTCAACAAAACATTAATATGTACCTTGTGTGATTGTGTAGTATAAATGTCATTGTAACTCCATAAGATAACAAATTTTAATAAGGGAAGAAATTTAAATACCATCTCTCATGACGCAAACGTTATAAATATTAATGGAGGCCTGAAACGTCTGGTCATTAGCATGTAATAGCTCGTCATGCATGCCTCGAGGGTCGCGGTCTAGAGGGCGCGACTACTGTGGGAAAAAATTCAATTCGAATGAAAATGATATTAAAATGTAAGGTCTTGGTTTTCGTCCATTAGATCATACTTTTCAATATCCAATATATAGTAAGAGTTACACAGACTCTACAATCACTTTTATAATTTTGGTTTTTCAATAAAGTTGAAAATGTTGAATTGAGCATATTGGAGTTCGCGAAGAGAATATTCCGAGTAATATTGTATTAATTATTACAGTTCTTTATATCCATTTATCTGCAATGAATTAACACTTGACCTCTATTTAACAATGATGTTAAGTGACAGAGGCCGTAGATGGTAAAGTGTTCTCGCTCCGAAATACGCTGCCTTTTACATGTGTGATGGAACACAGCAATTTCGTTGAAGCGATGTAATGTTTATCCTTGTTTCACTTTGTTTTGTATCTAAGCTTTTTTTATAGGCAACGTAGCGAGAAGACTGGCGAGAACATAGGCATCAGTTAGGATGTTTACACAAAAACAAAATACTGCTTACTTCTTTCACTGTGTCCGTGGCGCATTGGTTTTCTGTTTTCGTTCAGTATAGAGCGCTGTAAAACATGTTGTTTATAGTATTATTGAAATGGATTCTGTAGCTGGTTAAATTATCGAATTTAACTAGCTATGTGTAAAGCCCGTCTTACTGGGGCAGAGTAACGCTTATTCAGCGCGTATTTCTACAGTATGATATATTGCATTTTCATATATCATACATGTTATATGTAATATCCATGTATACTATTACTTAGCCTTAACTATATATTTAATATTTGGTAAAAAAAAGATTGCAATACTCTTTTATAAGGACATGGAAGTGAATTTTTTTTTTAAGTTTTCCTCTGCTTGACTGTTTGTCTACATAACTATCAATAACAAAAAACCACTGAACGAATTTTCATAAAAAAGGCAAGTAGGTCAATAATTTAAGGAATAACATTGAGGCTTTTTATCGGGGAAAAATGAAGGTTTTCTGCGAGATAGTGAAACGATTTGCCTTACACTGAATTATTGCAAAAGTAGTAAAATATTTTAAGAGTGGTTTATCACTTAACAAATTAAGTTCCGTATGAAGGTTAATTCATTGACTGTAAGTCGGCACGAAGTTCTCTGCGACAGTTAGTTTGCAATATAACTATATAATCCATCGTCACAAATTACAATGCTTTGAGACTACTGCAACTAATTTCCCCAGACGGCAATACTACCCATGTTCTGTGCAGCGACGAAATTTCCCGATGTCAATTTTAATTACCAACTTAAACGAAAATCTGAGTTAGTGTTTTGTTTTGTTAAGCATAAATAATTTTAACGGTTTTAATCATTAAAATAATATCAAATATTTAAAAATAGACTAACATATAAATACATTACATACAATATAACAATACATTTATTTATTTAATATGAGTAGTTTCAATTCACAATGTCACATGTAAATGGCATTCTCTGTCAGCTTTATTTAGGGTATTTTAATTTAAATCTCCTTATGTTATAAAAAAGTATATTTATCATGAGTAATTCTGTTAATTAAATATAAATAAAATAAATATAATATAGACACTTCTTTTTACTTTTGCTGAAGAACACTTTATATGATGTGGGATGATTTGATCGTATGGATGATTACAGAAAATTTTCTGCTTGTACATAATATATATTCGAGGCAACGAACTGATGGTTTTTCTTGTGAAATAATATTATGCTTTAAACAGTTAAAAAGGAAAGTAATTAAATGGTTACAAAAAATCGTTATTAAAATTTTACGCACGAACCGTTTTCTGAAAATTAATAAAGTAAAAAAAACCTCCTGCTTGTAAATTTTTCGCAAAAATCTATAAATAATGACCAATTCAACCATTATCGATCTACTTCTATTACCATTTATTTGTCAAATAAACTGCCAAGCTTGGTCAGCAGAGAAATTATATCTAAAAGCAATTAGCTTATGTAAAACATTTTTCTTTTACCGTAACTCTTCTTTTAATATATAAATCGCTCATCAAAAAAGTTCAATATACCAATAACCATAAAATGACTTACAAACGTTTGCCACCATAAGTTGCTGATAAACTGTAAATTTTGTGTTAGTTTTTTTTGTTCAAAATCAGAATATTTTGCTGATTGATAAAATGATACTCATTAAAAACATATGACGTGTATGTCTTGTAAACTATATTTTAATCGATGCTATTATTAAAACTATTCTCAAAAGATAACAAGTAAGTTGTTAGTACATAAGACGCCGTTAGAAATAAAAATAGAGTAAAAATTAAACCGCTGAATTTGTCCGTCGTATGGAAAAGTTCTGTACGAAACGCTTACGAAAATTGCAAGTTCGTTTTAAGTCGTCTCGGTCGGCTTAATCTTGCTGAATCTATCGGATAATCGAAAAAAAAAATGACACAGGAAACATTGCTCATTAAACTTTTCCCATTAGCGTAAACTTGCTTTTAGGTAACGTCATTGATACATACTGATACATTTTCGTTCATCAAAATTGGACAGTTTGTTTCCTTGTGTTTAAAACATTAATATAATTACATATAAAGTAATATCTTCTATATAAATTTTTGCATTCTGGTTAGCATGCTTTACCAATTACGGACTAATTGTTACTTAACATTATGTGTTATAGGAGTTGGTGACTATTACGCAAATTGAAATGGATCAGTAATTGGAAAATTAACTTAAAATAATTGGTACTATAAGTAATTGGTAATATATTAGTAATTGAGTGCTCTGTGTATATCCATGAATTAGAAAGCACAATTGTTGACTCTATTTTGAGCATATAATAATATTGATAATAGCATGTTTCTGAACGTAAATAAAAAAAAATAATAATCTAAAACTATCTACATATTACTCCGCATCGAATGATCAACATACATTCCGGCACTTTGTCCGCGATTGGCGAAAGAGAAATTCTTTTGCACGAACAGATATGCGCACTATTTCTTGATTACTTTGCGGCTTGTTGGAAAACCGAATTAAGTTTACATTTTTAAACAACGTTTGCTCCGCTGCCTGCTTAATTATACTCGTTCTGCGGAAGATTCAACGTACCAATTTCGCTCCCAGTTTTCTTGTTTGCTCGACATTGTTTTTTTTAAAATTTCATAATCACAACAAAAAAAAAGAGATATTGTAAGTTTAGCAAGTTCTCAGGTATTGTTTTGGAGAAAAATGTCCGGCAGTTGAATAAGACAGACTGATGACGATTTTATACTATTTGTCAATGGGATAGCACTTCCTCAATTTCACGTGACGTTAAGTGAAAATGAGGTCGTAGATTCTAAAGAGTGCTCGCTGAGAATACCTTCGGCTATTATATGTATGAAAACAGCAATAACATTATGGCAAATGGCGATACTAGATTATTGACGGTGGTAGGTATAAAGTCCTACAATCATCCAAACTCATTTGGGCCGGGAATTTAATCCTGGACCTTCGTTTTAAAAGGCAAGCGATAAACTAGTGTCACGGTATGCATTAACTTTATAATATGGATAAAATATTTTTGTTTTATGAATAAAAATTCTGAAAGTATTCAATGAAGAAATGTATATAGTAGAGAGTTCTAAAGTAACGCAAAGTACACCTCATATCCTATGCTACTTGCAGAGCTCGGTAACTTTCACGAGCGTCTCCGATTTCTTCACAAAATAAAACTTCTTGTACGTCTTTAGAAAGTGTACTAGTCTGCTTTAAGTTGTTGCTAACTCGAATTAATTTTTTTTAATATACCCAAAGCAGACGTGTGCTGATACGAGTACTACTTTATATATATTTTAACTAAATTAAATAAACGGAGATAGCCGGCAGATTGAGACAAACGGTACCAAATAAAAAATTTCACTATTGAAATTATCAGTGGATGAATTAAACATTGCGATCATAGACTGTCGCCATGGTAATTAAGTTATGGCTTTCGTATCTTGCATAATCTTTAGAGCTGACTTACAGGTTCGTCGTATATAGGTTGAAACATAGCAGCACTAGATCTACCAATACATTTTTATAGTTTTCTTTTCGAGTCTGTAGTATTTAGTGCATTATTGTATTCTTATTTTTCCTGTTTTGCAATAAAATGTATTGAACAATGTTACCAGCGGCGATATAAAAAAATAAGAAAGTCAAACACATAATAGCATACGGAACATTTTATCTATAGTTGGTTCGTCAAAATGACGGTTCCGGTAAATAAAATGTCATATAATCTTACCGATCATTGCTTGACGTTCATGAAGTTATAAAACCAACGAACGTTGACGAAACTGAATATCACTCGGGTTTAAACTATGACTATAAATAAGTGTTTGTTTTCCTAGTTTTTTCCTGCTGGTATGGTTTTTGCAGCACGCTTTGTAGCTTCTTTTTTTAATACTAGAATGAGTACAATACTGATATTATTTTATGGTAAAAAGTAAGTTATTCTCCAAAAAGATTTTCAATGCACATCTACATTTTCTATTCGTCATTATCGACATTACTAATAGAAATAATTTCAAAGTGTTTTTACCGTTATTATTAAAGAATAATATACAAAAAATAAAAAAAAAATGTGTTTAGTCCATTATTTTCAATATCGAGTGTTAAGAAAAATATGTGTTGATAATAATGTATAATGATAATAATGTATAATGATAAAAGATCTCTGTTGAGGAAATAATTAAGTACTACCGGTTTACCTTATAGCAGTTGCTGGGAAATGTTGCAAAAATTATTTATGGCGAGCAGGTACTTTAAATTATAATACAAATTAACTATAAATAAATAATCTATATTTTACCTAGGCAAAGATACATCAGACTGTTTTAAAAAGAGAAAAAAATATTCTCTGAATTTATTTACAAATAATAACATGTCGTTACGAAAGTTACAATACGATTTATCACGAACCGTTATTTGATCAATGAAATAAACATAAAATTAAAACTCATATGTACATATGGATAGTAATAAATAGACTGATTGTTAGATTTAACAAAATTATTATACACGATTAAAATTATTGAGACGTTTTAATTAGATACACGTTAAACATTTTCGAACAATAATTTCGCACCAAGATTAGAGGTATTGTTTGCTATATTTTTGACAGCCATGAAATGACAAACGCTGAAATATGAAAACAATTTCGTGTAATACTAGATTGTTGTCTAGAACAATTTCGTGAACCGTGCAATAATAAATGAACATAGGTTAGACGACTTCATAAATAATTTTCCTATCTGTGACTATGTTAATGTGCTACTGAGTAAATTAAAATAGCTTAGCAATTTCATTACGCTTTACATGCCATTTAAGTGATGATATAGGCACAACTTCATTCATAATTGCTTTGTCCTTGAGTATGTTAAAATATCTTTACATGACGTAAATCAAAGGATTCTGTATAAATAATAACTTTAAAAATTAAAACTTTTATGAAAGGAAAGTAACAAACTATATTTTTCAATAAATATTGAAAAAACGATAAATAGGCTGTCAATACATTCCACGTTAAGGTATTTTATTTCTCACCAATTTCGAGTAATCGGATTGTATTCATTTCAACAATACGAGAATCGCATAAAACTATGTGCACGCCAAATAAAAAGTAATTGAATTATTGGATTTTGATTTTGATTGGAAGTACCTCGAATGGTTTCGTTAGTTTTATTATTTTAAGTGAACTTAAAGATAAGTGTTGAAAAATTATTTTGTTTTTGCGGGAGAAATAGTATGAGTTTTTTAATAACTTTGAATACAATTTTTTTTAAGCTGAAATTGATGCTACAAATTCTCTTAAACGATCATAAAAAACTTTCTTCTAACTCCATACTTCTCTCAGTACAAATTTGGTACAAACTAATTCAACACATGCTTTTTGTTCTCTGGCCTCATTGCAGAGTTGTCTCTTCTATTGTCTTTGCTCGTATTATACTTGGCAGCATGCTCGAAACGTCTTTGTTTTCGTATTAAAAAATCAACATTTCATTGTGTTATACAATTACTAAGCTAAAGTTTTACGAAATCCACATTTTATATTTAATATTAGTAATCGTTTCTGTGTTTGTGATACGGACTTAAATTATTAATAACTTATAGTTTTATATTGGCAGATTGGAGCAGTATGTAATTATATTATTATACTCTAGTTTTGTATAGTCTATACTTGGTGTAGGTAAGCTATAAGGTGGACCGATGATATACTCACGGGAAGCCACTGAATTTCGGCAGAGCAGAGGTTAGAGATATCTGAGGGTGTCTTAGCTGCCTCTACCGAGCAGCGGTCATTTAGCGCTTGGTGATGATCGTCAAGGTGTTAATCCTTTTTCATATTAATTGTAACTCTTCAAAAACTACTATTATAGAATTCTGTTCGTACAAAATGCAAAAGGTTATATTATTTTATTGCACAATAAAAATAATTGTATTTGTATGTATTAGGAAATGTAAAATTCAAAATAAATTAGTAGAAAGTGCCGCTTTCCCGTAAAATATTAAAAAGAATTGGGATCTATAGCAGTTCTACCTTCTCTCGTTTTAGCCTTTTAAAAGTGAAACGTTTCATTCAAGAATAGATTAGATACTGACATTTTGTTTGCTCCGAATTAATTTTTTTTGTTTCATAGAAATAATCTCGTTTTTTATTTGTTTCTGCTACTTCTTTCGCATCATACAAAATGAATACTTTACATATAACATTAGCTGAATTGATTGTACGCTAGGCATGTTGGTTTCAATAAAAACATATGTTAACGTTATAATTGTGTTCCCTAAGTTTGAATAATATATCAAGTTTTCTTTTGGAAATTTGCTTATCCATTTTGGCCTCATTAGTGCTATAACCAACTTTTCAGTTAAAGTGTTTCCTATGAGACGTAAACAAATTACTTCGAATTAATTCAATGTTCTGCTTCGGAATCTAAATGACCGGTTTATTCAATGGTTAGTTGCAATCCCAGCCCCATCAAGAGGGTGGGCTGAAGGAGGGTGGGGTTAATTGAAGCTTACAACGTCAACTATCTACAAATGTTAATTTTGTTAGAAGTGCCTTTAAGTTAAATCAAATGGATTTTTGTTCGTAGAATTAATAATCACATATAATGGATTTTATACACTATTCTTTAGCCTCGAACTCAAACACAATTTCTTAAATAAATTGGTTATTCATGCATTATTACTTGCAGTACGCAACGTGCTATTCTCTGAGAATAATTGACAAGAAACAGGACCTCTTCGTTACAAGGCAAGCAGGAAAGTCACTGTGCCACGGAGACAGCTCTCGTTTTCGCCGTCCTTCGCAGTTACATTTAGTGGTATAAACGCCTTCTTCTTTAAAACCACAAAGCATATAGTCCTTTTCAGTCGCCTTTTACATCAGGCGAGGGTTAATTAATTCATGTTCTTAATAACTCGAGTCTATACGGTTTTGTAACTTAAGTATAAGATGAAATAAAAATAAAAATGCTAATTTCCGCTTTGTTTAATCGACAGTAAAAAGTCGAACTCGTAACACGTGAAGACGCCACCAGCAGTGGCGAAACACGTCGAGATTATATTTTTGTGATAGTATTTACGATTAAGCAAAAGGAAAATCAGCAAGTTATTTTTTTTCCATTAAGTCACAGAGTCCCGCCAAGTAATGTTTGTATCAATAAACAATGTTGACAACCAAAACAGCCAAATTAATGAATACGTAAACTGTTCATGTAATAAACACTACACAGCGATGCGTAACAATGCGAATTCAATATTAATTAACGCGGTAGCTTAGCACGCAATCTCATCAGCGCAGTGTTATTGTATATTTAGCAACATCTGTTTACATTTCATTTCCTTTTTCACTTGTACGCAGTTTTATACGATATATTCAACCGAATACGCAATGATTAATTGTTGTATATATTCTTTTTTATAAAGTAACAAAACTAAGGGGATTATCAATGAAATTTGTGAATATATTACACTAAGATAATGTTATATTTCAAGATCAAGTTTAACATGATGAGATTTTTTTTTTTTGTAATATTTGTCAAGTTTACAATTGTAATCAATTACGATTTATTATTTTCAGTCTTATTTTATCGATAATGGACTAACGCATTACCACTATTTCACATTATGTTAAATTATAATAAGGCAGTAGAAGTAAAGCCTGATTGTCAAGAATACTCTGGCTCTCACACGTATAACTGCCAGAAAACAGCAACGCTGTTAATAGAGCAGATTGTCATTGATGGTGGTAGTTTGCAAAGCGTGTTCACAGAAACCCTTCTACCTTCCAGATTCTATTGCTCGTTGGACCCGGTAATTGAACTTAGGACCTCCGTGTTATAAGACAAACTATAACATATGTGAGAGCCGGAAGTATTTTGAGCGAGCACGGTTCACCATCAACGGATATCTTTACTTCACATATGATGAAATTGAGTAAAAGTGTTAGGGCATTACTGACAAAAAAATCGATTCTTCTTATCCCTGTAGTATCTTAAGGTCATTATAAAAATTAAGATTATTACAAGACGCCGTTTAAATGGCCTTCACTTTAATGCTTAGCAGCGTAAATATCGCTTGTATAAATCCTCTAACAAACGAATAAGGTCGCCGCCGTCGAGAACTATCTTTGTAACTCGAGGAAAATTGCACTCAACTGCCATCACTTCGTTAATGGGGAACACTCTACTAATACACTTTCTAAATATTTAGAAGATAAGTAGCAAAGTGAAGTACAGAACATTTAATTTATTACACTTTCATCTAACCTTTTATAAATTGTATATCACCGAAACTACTAGATCATGCAAGAGTGTAACATCATTCTTTTCAATTTCACGTTATTTTTTAAATAAAATTTAACATTAGAAGCAACGTAATGTGTACTAAATATAAATTTCATTTTATTTAGAGTAGACATTGTAATATTTAATTAATAAATAAATTTATTCACCACTTTTAAATATCTTTGTTTACAATGAGTCATAATAAAAAAAAATTATATGAATGAAAAATAATTTAAAACGACCATACAGCGCGTTCGTTCCGTTGATTAAAATTATTATTAAGCCGTGAATACGGAGGTTTTGTAAGCGAGATTTAAAGTACGAAAGAAGATTAAAAATAAACAATGCAAGCAGTCAATACCAAAGCAGGCCCGATATATAATTACACTTCGTTGTTGAGATTGTGCGCAGTGTTACCACGTTAATTAAATGTCGGTTATGTTGACGGAAAAAAATACAAGTTTATTTTTAACGGTATTTAATTGCTCCATATAACCCATTTGTGACCGGTTGCACACCGTGTGTGCAAAATTTATCCGACATATTAAACAAGCTTTGAAATAAACATAAAACGTTTTATGTAAAAAAAATATTATTACTAATTAAATTTTCGGAAAATCTCGTCTTGTATGGGTTAAAAAAGAATTAAATTAATATAAGTGTAAGCGAGACACGAAAGTATATTGTAAATATAGCATGTTCATTACTAAATTTACCACTTATTAGAATGTCAACAGCGAAACCAATGCTACAGATACCATACGTAAAAAAAAATAAAAACAAAAAAAGAGATTAAGCTCATATCTACAATTTAAAACATTATAAATAAATTAACAATATATAATAATTTTTTCTACAATTTTATGTAGTATTACAGAGAATATAATTGTGATTTCTCTATTTATATTTATGAATGCACTCATAGAGCCTTGGAAGCAGTAAACGAATTTGACCCGAGTTTATTATTTTTAACGTCACAAAGAGACGAAATGAGTAAAACAATTACCTAGCGATAAATTCGAATTGTTAATACAGTATACACTATCATATCTTACCTAGATAAGTCATACTTGTCTAGTTAATAATATATATTTGCTTTTGAAAGTGGGAGGCAGTAATGTTTCTACATTACGAGTAAGCGGTAAGAACTAAGCATAGCGGTACACTGTCTAGGCCGTTTTCTACTACCGAAAATAATATATTTGAAATTTTATTACACCCACATTGTGTTCACAACCTCGAACATGTGTTACAAGTTTTGTTTTACTATTGTTAATTTATTTTATTTATTCTTTGTGCATAGTAACATTAACAAAAGTATTTAAAATGAAAATTTTAAAGTAAAGGTGAGCTTAACCTGAGCACAAGCTATCTGTCGGCTAACCTGAGTGACAGGTGAGATAGTATTGGTATATATATATATATATATAGATGTACACATAATAACCGAAAGTAGTATGTGACTATATCATCATTTTTTGAACAATAAATAATCGATTCACTACTAATCTGCCGCGATAATAGCAACAATGTGTTCCGGCACTCATACATGTGAGAGCTAGAGTATTCTGAGTAGAAACGCTTTACGGTCTACGGCCTCATATTCACTTAAAATCATGTGAAATACTGGTCAAATGTTAACGCGTACGTAAAAATCCATTATAAATAATGAATTATCTTTGGTGTATTCACGAAATTTTTTTAAAATTACAATGTCGTTAAATATCGAGCATTTTGCAAGTCGCTCCATATGCGGAAATAAAATTGACATTTAAGTTGGGCTTTAATTTAATTTGCGCAATTGTTGGTATTAATTTGCTTGTATTATACGTACTTTACGGCGGGCCAACTCGGCGGGCTGCGGTTATTTTGTTTACAAACATTTCATTCGCCGAGCACGATATTCGAGTTTATGTTTGTAATTCAAACATTAACCTGCAATTTGAAACTTTATTGTGAGCGTATGGGAGTGCTGTACAATTAAGCGATTCTAAATTGTTAACTGAAACGTTCGTACATAGTAGATGTACGTAAGTTCCCATAATGTGTACGAATGCCTTCGTATTCACAACTTACGTCGGATCAAGACTTATGCGATGTTTCATATTCGCCTCCATTTTATATAGGAGCCATGGTATAAATAGTACACGGTTTATTACATTAAAAGTATATATTATGATAATAAATGGAATAAGCCATGCGCATGGCTAAGAATTATATCATGAACAAAATGACTCATCGTATACGACTTACTTGCATTAAAAACGTACTCGTAGATTTAAGTCGCGTGGGTATTATTGCGGCAGCCGGCGCGCGAGTAACTTGTCTCTGGCTATTATTAAATGCGATCTGAGAGATTGTCTTACCATAAAACGTACAGGATTCACATTATCGTGTGTCTAGCTCACGAATTACTGGATTCGTTAGTCTTGAGTCCGATGAAGCTGTCAAAGTATATAAGTATAACATTCAAATATAGCGTAATCGCATATAATTTTAATACGTGTTAGCGTCGTATTTCGTCAGAGGCGCTCTGCGCATCGGATTTTAATATAAAGCTGATTTTCAATCATTCAAACTTATAAATAAACTACTATCAAGGAGATCATGCCTAATAAATATACATTTAATACATGTAAATGGTATCTAAAATCTGTTTAGGAATTGGAAATGTTTTTAAAGAGTATTTAAAGGTATTAAGCAGGGACATCTATGAAGCATTTATCTACTCGTATTTCCTGTTCATCTTAATTATCTTGGTTACGAAACAATTTGTTAATTTAAAGAATTGATTTTTAATTTCTCAGTTTTAATTTAAAGATAGAGATACTAGTCACGAAGCATTTAGTTAATACTATTGTTATTTTTATAAAAATAATGTAACAAAATATACGAACAGTAGTAGCGATTGCCGCCATAATGTTTTTGACATTCATTATAACATGGCGATGTCTGTTTTTTAAAGACAGTTCGATACAAGCTGGAATAAACAACGTATACCAACTGCGACGAATTTGAGCACTAGCAATCCAACCAAATACTTACTCAATATAAGCGACGAAATATTTTAGTCCTCTGTATGTTTACGTAATTGTATATGTGATTACATATGTGTTTTTAAACATTGAAATGAAAGAAATTTACAGTTTGGCTTGACGTCTCTTAATGACAGCTGCACAGGTCGGTTTTGTAGAAATAGCACCACATACACAATAATATATTAGATCCTTACATATGAAATTGGCGATTTGTAATACTGGCCACTTTGATCTCAAATATCTCCTCTTTGGTTAGGAATTCCAATTTCAAATTTATACAGCTATTTACTCATACATTTGTTTTTCGAAAATCCATAAGTTTTTTCCTTCTTTGGTTTTTTCTGTGTCACTCAGTTTACAAAATGGAAAACCTAAAATATCGCGATCAAAAAAACGACAACTTAACACATTATTGATCGGTGATGAAAAAAAAATTCCCCTGTCTACCTATATATTTGTTGACTGTACTCTAGAACTCTTTATGGCGCAGATGTTTTTTTTTTTATTTTAAAGTGAATGAGAAGAGATAATGAACTGAACAATCGTTTGAAAGTTTGTCTTTTTATAGGCTTGAGTTACAGAAGTCCGAATAACGGGCTAAACGTGAGCGAGCGGCGACGACAAAAAGCCTAAAAATCGGTTACCGGTCGAAAAAGTGTTAAAATAAAGGGTGTCTCAGAAAGAGTGCACTTTTTAAAATTGGATTTTTTTTTCTCATGAAAGTGGCAACTCTGATATTTGACAGCTGTCACCACTGTTTATCACGATTATTAAAAATGGAGCACTTTTCGAAATAACCCGCTGGCAAACTTCGCAAAATTTTCAGCCGAGGAAGTGCACCTAATCTGTCAACCATTCGAAGAGTGGTCAAAAAATTTGAAGAAACTGGGTCGATTATGGATAATAAGAATCCATTGCGTCAACGTACCGGTCGGTCTCTTGAAAACATTGCTGTTTTAAACGATAGTGTCTTTAAGCGTACAAGATTAAGTTAACTCAGGTGCTCAAACTAGCAGACCACGGTAAGCGCCGGCAATTCGTTCAATGGGTAATGAAGCCAACTGAAGTCGATACCAATTTTTAGAAAAAAATCATTTTCTCCGATGAAGTGCATTTTCATATGAATGGCTTCGTGAATACACAAAATTGTCGAATTTGGGACTCAGAAAACCCTCATGCAATCCATGAGAAACAAATGCGCCCACAACCAGTTACCTTCTGGTGCGGATTTTGGTCAGGCGGCGTGATTGGACCTCACTTTTATGAAAATGAGGCCGAAATTGCAGTGACTGGGAAAGGCATTGGTTACAGGAATATGATAACAGCCTTCTTTCGGCTTCAAGTGGACGGTAAGAATCTGGACATGTCGTTTTAGCAGGACGGCGCAACCTGCCACGCCGCGCATGAAACAATCGACTTATTGCAGCAAAAATTTCCAGAACACATTATCTCACGAAATTTTGATGTCAACTGGCCACCAAGATCGTGCGATTTAACGCCGTGCGATTTTTTCTATGGTGTTTTGTGAAATCTCAGGTTTATGCGAATGAAACCGAAATAATTCCTGAGCTCAAATCGGAAACCCAACGCGTTATCGGTGAGATACAGCCACATCTCTGTGCAAAAGTCATGGAAAATTTCATGAAAAAAGTAATGGCTCGTCATCGGAGCCGTGGCAGTCATTTGCCGGATATTTTATTCTTTACTTAATCAGAACATGTCTTCTTTACAATACAATAAAAATATCACAGCTGTATCATAAAATACTTCTTTTTATTGTAAAATTAAAAAGTGCACTCTTACTGAGAAACCCTTTATAACGATCGCGACGATTCTGACAAGACCGTAACGACCAGGAAGATTTTATTTAGTTATCAATAAATAACAAAAAAAAAATATGAAGATCTTTGCGTTTCTCCAGTGCACGTGGCATCTTCAAATGTTATTTGGTCAAGAGCACGATGTCGAATGCATATTAATTTAGTCGTAATATATACAATTAAAAAAGT
>DWQX01003691.1:0-16996 GCA_018245475.1 Pharmacophagus antenor
ATATATATATATATATAAAGTTCGATATTGACATTACTGACTGGTGAGTATACAATAGTTATCGATTTTAAATTAAAATTAATAAATTATATTAATTGCATGATTTTGAAAGTATACTTATATTTTAATTGCATAATTTAAAATTATACTGTTGAACACTTGAGTAAGTATGTAAGTCTCAATAAAGAAACATTTTGTATTTTCTAGTCTACATGTAAAGTTGACTAAAAACGAATATATTTAATGCTTTTGATTATTTAGTTCATTGTTTACTCATTTGTTCATTTACTATTTCTCTAACCTTCTGAAATTCTTTTGAAAAGTATTACATATAGTTCAGTTTCAGTTTAAACGCTTAAATAAAAATATTTAAACATTAAATATGATATTACCTATGATGATTTACTTTAAATTTATTTCTATTTTCATTATATCATCTACTTTTATAATTTTTTTTATTGAAAAACCGTAACTTTGCCGTTGTATAATATAGTACAATAGATAATAACATTTTTAGAAACTGTATCGAACGTTTCAAAACGTATTGTTCTTTTTTTTTTGTTCTCTTAGTTGTACTAAACGAGCGAACGAACTTTTTTGTTTCATATTAATCACAGAAGTGAAAGCTATGCCAATTGTTACAACGTTTACGAACAATTTTTAAATATGCAGTGCGCGAAGCCACAAAGAACCTGTCGGGTTAAAATCGAATCTCTGCGGAAGGATTCTAAGCAAAACCAAATGGAAGTATTAACTGAAGGCAATCTGCATTTAAATAGATCTTCTTGAAACTGTGAACGACATTGGAGACAGATTTTTTGTCACCAACTTTAGTCAAGAAGCTCTTCTCTTGAAGAGAATTTAGTTTGTATACTCTATAATTTTATCTATCTTTTATTTTTTTTATGGGGAGAAATTCCTTCGCGTACTTGCCTTCGTGGGGTCAAACAGATGTTATGTCGATAATTATTAAGTAATATCCCCACAGAAATGTTCCATCTTTGCCGCTATACGGCAAGGGCAGACGAATGCTTTCGCATACTTTCTCGCCCCCTCTAGAGTCAGTTACATCGATAGCATCCTCTTAATGGGAGTAAAACTCCTTTATTCCCGTGACCTGTGTGCCTACCCTGATCTCTAATCTTCATATGGATAGTAATCTTCTCTTAAACTTGTCACTATAATAAGACGAGCCTCGAGAGTACAAGCCTTCCGCCGCAGATCCGGTCTTAGCCTCTACTACTGACCTAAGTTCAGCGCCGAAGAATAAAAAGGGTGGCGACAAACAATACCAACATTCTTCTGCCCCTGTAGTTCTGCCTCTCTTGCGAGGTTAAATGGAACGATATTTGGAACAACACAAACGTCCACCCCGCAATCTATTGGCAAACATTCAAAATGGCTTTTAAATAAAGGTACTGATCCCATATTTGACACTATTCAAGGCGGCAGAAGATTTTCCAACAGCGTAAACATCACCACATGCTCGACTAACCTTCTCGGACGAATAGAAAACTGGAGATTGGATGGTAGCATAGTCAACTCAGACCACAAGGCAATTTTATTCGATATCAACTTAGCTAAATCAATAGGACAGGACATCAAAAGAACCACTCGTAAATATAATACCAAAAAAGCGGAATGGACCAAATTTAGAGAAAAAATCAAGTTAGACTGGGAACTAAAACAGATAAACAAAAGTGATATAAATAACATAACCAATACCGAAGAACTTGACAAAACAATAACGGAATATTCCGAAACAATAGAACAAACTTGCGACAGTATGTTTATCAAGCTCGAATCTGAACAAGGAATAAAATTGCCTTGGTGGAATGAAAAACTCACAAAATTTAAAAAAAGATGTTCTGAGAAAAAAGAAAAGAATATCATACGCAGGCCCTCCACATAGAGAATGAATATTCGAGCAATATCAAAGCGCAAAACTGGAATACCAAAGAAAGGTAAAAAACGCACGGACGAGCAGCTGGAAAGACTTCTGTGGGCGTCAAAAGGGTGAAACAATGTGGAATGGTATTTATACGGTAATCGGCCGCACAACTGAGAGACCGGAAGATATCCCTATAAACCTGAACGGGTCACCACTGGGAAGCAAGGAATCAGAAAAGACGCTGGCTGAAACCTTCTACCCGGAGAACTCAAACGAAAACGAAGACGCGGAACACAAGGAGATCCGGGAGATGGCTGAAATAGTGAACGGAGGAAATTGTGAAGATTCTTCTTCTGACCCTCCATTCATTATTGAAGAACTAAAGTAGGCCACGTCAAGTTTCATTCCAAAAAAGGTTCCGGTAATTGTTGATCTCGCATCAGAAATATGCCTAGCGGCAATTACTTCGGACACAGGACTATTCCTCGCTCTCCTAAAAAAATATCTCGCATTATCGTTGTTCCCCACCAAGTGGAAAGAAGCAGTAGTGGTTGTCTTGTGGAAGCCCGGAAAGGAGGATTACACACCCTAAGTCATATAGACCCATAGGGTTACTGCCAGTCCTTGGGAAAATCTGAAAAGATGAAAATAAAAAGAATAAGATGGCACATTGTTCCCCAACTGGACCATCAGCAATACGGGTTCATACCACAGCGGAGTATCGAAGACTCCCTCTATGATCTGACGAAATACATAAACAAAGGCATTCAAAATAAAAAGATCAACCTCATAATTTCGCTCGACATAGAGGGAGCATTCGATAACGCGTGGTGGCCTGCGATGTCGACTGGCAGAAACAAAATACCCGGTAAACTTGAGGCGCTTACTAGACAACTATCTCCAAAATAGAACTATGCGGGTCAGGTATTCCGGAGCTGAGTTCGTAAGGGAAATGACAAAAGGGTGTGTGCAAGGCTCTATCGGAGGGCCAACTTTTTGGAATGTTCTGCTAAATCCATTACTCGCTCAATTAGAAAAAACGGGGAACATTGTCAGGCATTTGCTGACGACATAATTCTAATTATCTCGGTGAATGTAGTAACTGACATACAGGAAAGGGCAATTGCTGTCTTAGCACATGTTCAGAAATGGGGTGCCAAAAATAAATTAAAATTAGCATCTCATAAAACGAAGGCAATGATTATTACAAGGAGATTAAAATATGACACTCCAATTCTGAACATGGGCGGAGAGAGCATTACCCTAACACACGAAATCCAAATACTCGGCCTTATAATGGATGATAAACTAACTTATAACAACCACGTAAAACACATACGCAACAAAACTCAAAAACTGTACAAGCAACTGACTAGAAGTTGAATATATTGAAGACAACACAGAAATAGACCAAAACAACGTAGATTCAGTACACATCTTCACCGACGGTAGCAAAGTAGATGGATAAGTTGGAGCAGCCTTCTCATTCTGGACAGAAGAAAAAGAGATAAGTAACAAAAACTCAAATTAGAGGACTACTGTACGGTTTATCAAGCGGAACTTCTTGCAATATGTAAAGCAACCAAATGTGCAGTAAACAGTAAAAGCCGGCATTATATAATATATAGTGATTCATGAGCAGCACTACACACAGTCGTACAAAATAATCCCAATCACCCCTTGGCAATAGAATTCTGCAACAACATAATTAAATTAAAAATACAAATAAAAAAGTTCAACTATTCTGTGTTAATACGCACAACGGGATAATAGGTAATGAGACAGCTGACACATTGACCAAGGAAGCAGCGACAAAATCAAAGAGGAAACCAAATTATAACAAGTACCCAATATCATTCAAAAAGAACCAAATCCGTCAAGAGTCCCTAATTGAATGAAACCAACGCAACAGAAACGGAGAGAGTGCTAATATTACGAAAATATTCTTCCCGGACGTTATTCAATCTTATCCAGTAATAAGAAAGATAGACCCACTGATTGTACAAGTAGTCACAGGCCACGGCGAATTCTCCGAGTACCTACATAGGTTTAAATGTAAGGAGAATCCGGCGTGTATCTGTGACTCAGACATTGATGAAACACCAATACATGTTATAGTTGATTGCAAAGTACACAAAAAATTAAGATTACAATAAAAATAGAATTAAGAATAAACATAAAAGTAGAACATTTAAGTACTGTTATAGCAAGTAAGGAAAAACACTAGAAATAGATTTTTAGATTACTGTAAATATGTAACACAAATAGTTGTAAATAGAAATAAGTAAATAAAATAAGTTATATATAAGGCTAGAATAAGAACATAGGAATAAATGGCACATATAAACAATTGTAATAAAACTTAACCATGTCAGGGGAAAACTGAAACCATTGGAAGAAATTGCTTTCCAATGAAGAAAAAAAAAACATTTAAAATGGCTTCCCTAAGCCTTCAGCTTCCAGCAAGGTCTACACCACGGACCGTATTAATTCCACTTTGCTTCACTATGGGTGATCAGGTCGCAGTCAATAAACCGAAGAAGCTAGTACAGAGAAAGCATCAGCACAGGTTGAATTCTGTCTATCCTAACGAAATGTTACACATGTAAAACCTAACAGTATATTCATTAATTTCATAATTTATAATATCATCTCATCATCATCTCATTAATTATATCAGCTCTTAATGTTAAAACATAACACTCTCTATATTGACATTTCTAACTAAACTATAGATAGAAAATTTGAGTAATTGCATTATAATATTAGAATTAGTTATCTTTGTTCGATACTGTCGTATTAGGCTTGACGTATTCTAATAAGTCAATCCCGTCTATCTGGCAATAAATCTGCGAAATGACAGTGTCGTAAATTGCCGAAGTTTGTTAATTTTGTCCTAGAACTAGGTACATCGCTCCTTTGTGAAATTTGATTAAATTCTGTTGCCAGCTTTAACATATACTGTTTGAATATTAACGTAACAAATCTTATCAAAATTGTGTAGACATATTTAAGTACAACACACAATAGTAACAGTGCTATGACGTAAAATAAAGTAAATACGATAAAAACACAACGATAAAATAAAATAAGAGTATAAATCATAGTTGAAAAATATAATTAAATAAAAAAACTTAAATAAAAACAATGTAATACTTAAATATAGGATTTACAGATCAAAATAAAAAAAAAATCATTATTCAAAATATCAAATAAAAAATAGTTAAATAACAATTAAACAAAAAAAGCTTCTTTTTAATCTAAGAACTATAAAACTATAGTCTGACAGTAATATTGATTAAGTAGTGTTTACACCATTTTTGATTAAAATAAAAAAAATCTGTTTCTTTCTTTTATAATTTTTTAAAAACGTCTCCAAATATCAATTAAAAATGACTAAAAGTCAAGTGTAATATCTCTTTTTTAATAAAACTAGTACAGCTAACATAACAACATCTACTTTTTCCATCTTTTCTCCAATTTCTAATGCCAGTATCCCAGCTTTGATATTTTGAAAAACCGGATTCCGGTATTAACATTTCTATTCGGTATTGCAATCTCTAGTTGCAATAAACATCGATTCTAACGTTTTTTTTTTATTTTTCAAGTATATGTTAATTTGAAATATATTTTTTTATTTCAATATAATCATCGATATACGCCCACAGCAGGACTCCTCCTCAAACATCTCTACATTCAGTTGAACTATAAAACGAACGTAAATAAAAAGTAGTACAGGAAACTGTTAACTAAATAAAAATAATCGCACCATTTAAACTGAAACTCGTGGTTTTATGTAGTTTACTATGTAGTATATAAACTGCTTTATTAACTAGAAAATGTTCGATATCGTTAATTTTGTAGCTCTTATATGTTCATCTTTTCATTAAGTTGTACTTTTATTTAATTAGCAGTAACAACTTCCGGTTTCTTGATTACGTTTTTGTTCAATATTTGAATGGAATCCAAATGAATAACAGTTTCGGCTCTCGCTGTGAATAATAATAAGGGTCGATCCTATTGTCAGTATTATGAAAGATGTTTTCAATCCTTTCAATGGTAAATAAAGCTCGTAACTGTTATTATAATGAAATATGTTCAAGGCGATAACATAATTTTACAATCTTCCGTTATTAATTTTAACAAACTATCGGCGGAAAACTTATAAATAGCAATA
Source organism: Pharmacophagus antenor (assembly GCA_018245475.1). Lineage (NCBI taxonomy): Eukaryota > Metazoa > Arthropoda > Insecta > Lepidoptera > Papilionidae > Pharmacophagus > Pharmacophagus antenor. The sequence continues at coordinate 6,069 of DWQX01003691.1, forward strand.
TGATACTTATTTTCCAAATTTTATTAAAATCTTTTCTATTTTGCACATTTTTTTACTTTAACTTCATTAAATTTTACCCGTAGGATGTATGTGTCAAAATCATTATTCTACTCACCGATAGTGTTATTATTTTCATAATATCTTTATAAATTACAGCCCAGCTCCTTGAAAAGCTTATTGACATCAATCACGCAAGAAATGGATTTGAGAGGTTAGCAACTCATCAAACCTACTATCATTAAGACTTATAGACTATATAATAAAATTAACGTGTCCATGAGAAAGAGAATGATTTATACTTACGTACATAATTCACCTGTAACATATCTAACCTAACATCAAAAATATTAACAATAGATACTATCTGGACGAGAAGAATTAAGGACCTTATACCATTGATACATTATACAATATATTTTTTTCAATCTATGCTCCAAGAAACATGTTGTAGCTTAAAAAAAAGTAGAAAAAATTTCTCACATAAAATATAGGCTTCAAGTGATAGAATCCGCCCGTCACGACATTCCTAGTCGTCTATAGTTATATTTCTTACACAATACTTTTTAAAATATTAAAACTGATAGTACCAATAATTCATAACTCCAGATTTAAATTTTTATTGATTGGAATATTTAAATTAGGTTATTGACATACATCTACTATTTGTATCAAAAAAACCAATGATATTATTTTAAAATAAATTAAATAGCTCAATTATAGTCATTTTAGGAAATTTAATAAAAGTAAAATGTGAAATAAATTACAGTGATAGAATACATTTATATTTCTGACTGATATACTTAGTGCCCAGAAAATGGCACTAAAAGTGCTTTTAGATAAAAATAAAGTATGTAATAAATAACATAATTCCTCTATAAAATAGAGTAGAGTAAACAGTGATATTTATTGATATTGCCCAAAAAAAATTATATTAAGTTAAAATAAATTATAGAAAAGTAATTTCACTACAGACATTTAGTCTACTTTTATTTGTATTTAGAATAGCAATTCCATATTTCTGGTATCGGTAGGCATGTCCTACACTTTTCGATACAAACACATAAAACTCCAATTTTCTTTTGATATCATGCGGTGGATTTCCCTGTGGACTATTTTATTTTTTCGTAAACTTTCGTCCATGTAAATACTTTGGTGTCTTATAAAATATCGCCCTGTAACGTCTCTTATGAACATATAATACATAAACTCACTACCTACTATACTTTGTACATTTAATTTGTATAATGAAAAAAGTCCTTTAAAACTTTTTTAATACTAATAATAACAATCTAAGAATTATTACCACATAGCACAAATGAGTTACAATTATGATTAAATGAACCTTAAGCAGTTTCAGTCACACTGAACTAAAACTAATAGAAAAGCAAACCTCCCTATATCGAGTACTACTAGTTTTAGCAAAGACGACATAAAAATTAATGTGGATGAAATGAGTTTCGAACAAACAAAATGACAAAATTTTCCACTGCAATGACTAAACTTTCAACAGCCTTCTTTCTATTAGGCAATGTTAATATTTTTACCATTATGGACTATGCCTGAATAATTTTTCGACGATTCCTTTTGTCGAATTACATTATTATTTTTTTTAAATATATATTTAAAAATTATTATTCTAATATTTTGAATAAAACAACATATAAACTAATTTAAAAAAAACAACGATGCACTTGTTATGCATATAGACGTCTGTACCTTACACAAAGTACGCCAACTTAAAGTAATTTAAAGGACAAACACCTAAGAGACATGTTAAAAAGTTTTAAATATATTCTTTTACGTGACATGTAGATTTAGCAAAAATACGTGTTTTAATTAACGTTAGCACACACTAAATTATATTTATTGAAAATGAATTTTATTTATTTACATGCATTTTTATCGTTTACAAATACTTCTTAATGTTACGACTAAATAAAAAAAGGAATATATCTCTACGATATATGTTTGGATTTAAAAAAATTATTTCTATTTTATACCTTCATCATACTTCCTTTGATTTTTTCGATCAGTTGGTGCCGGTTCATTTTTATGACGTAACGTTTTCATGACTTATTGTAACATATCGGTAAAAGCTAACCACGTCAAGCTGTTCACCGTATCAGAACGAGTGCCGCTGGCATTTTCATTAGTCATCTGTAACCGTTTCCCTGCTCTTTGTCCCTATCATTTTCCCCATTCTTGCCACCGTACTCAGTCAATCGAACCTGTTAGATAGCGTTTGTAGTGTGTTTGCACACAACACCGTAGTTAACTGTCGTCTGCTTTAAACATTTGATAAAAGATAATCATTTGATGAACAAGTTCGATAGAATTTCTTTTATGTATTATCTTATTCTTATTATATGTTCTTATAACGGCTATACATATATATACAATTTGTGAAAATTTTAACTTTCTTTCTTAAACGATTATTGAGATAGAGTTCGCTGACGGACAGACAGATAAACTACAGATATTCAATAATAGGGTTCCGTTTGTTACTGTTTTGAGTACGGAACCCTAAAAGTGGTGTATAAACGGAACGATGTTTTTTACATGGGATGAAAAATATGTTTGAGGAAGAAGATAATTAAAATAAAAAAGTAAGAAAAATTATATTTATCTTTCTAATTTATTACTCATTGTATTGCCTAGCAAAAAATTGATTATAAATGTTGAACTTAAAGCCCAAATTACATTCTCTTTTAGTCAACCCTGTATGTGATAATAAATTAATGGTAAGTAAGTAAGTAAGGTAATATGAAAGGAGAGAAACAAAAGAACAACCATAAGTTTTTATTACCTGAATCAGAGAAGGGTCATAACTGCCTACAGTAGTAACATCTATTTTCTCTTTAGGAATAAGATAACAATACATCTTCACTTCAGTATTTAACCCATACCTTTATAACTTACCTCACGAGAACCATTATTGACTTTGATTTTACTTTAAATAACACGTCTCCTACTGTATTAAAATAGACATCCGTAGTAATTGCGATGATTCAGAAAATTTTATAATGCAACGAATTCATATGTTACTACATTAGAAAGGAAATGTCGGGTACAGTTCGCAGAAAAGTATAACCTTATTTAAAGTACAATTTCTTGTGCTCGTTACTCGAGAAAGTTGTTCCACTCTGTGGATAAAGCTTACAAAAATGTTATTCACCGTACGGTACTCTCTACATATGACAAGATACTATTTGTACAATAATACCTTTTTACAGTATCCGGTATTCAATTTAGCACGTCAGGAACATGAGCGAGATATCCGACTAGGTTGAGTTATGCAAAACTATATCTGCTATATTACTTGAAGCACTGTGCGAAAGAGAGAACACTCTACAAATCGAAACCTAGTCGATCTTTTCTATAAGATACTTTCCTGCCCGACATGCCATATCAAATACTTTGTATTGTACCAAACATCAAATCGACAATGTAAAAAAAACTAAAGAAAAACAATTTAACTTACATTACCAATAGATGCAAAATCAATATGAGCTCTAACTAAACCGTTGATATAAAGTAATTATCATATTGATATAATGCCTGCATCAAGGTCAGTAAAAAACTATAATGTTAGTAAATTTAATAACTAAATTAGACACGATCTATTGGTAAAAGTGTTAGATCTGTTGAGATCTAACACTTTTAATGTGAAATTAAACTATATGCTTAGGGCGAACGAAAGAGTCGTTTCATTTCACACGTATTTTTTTTTGCTCATTAATACCTCGTTCTCATTCAATACACGATCCTTGCCGAGTCGTTTTACTATCCTCTTATTCGTTTAACTTAATTGCTATTTTTTCTTTTACCTTTGTTTCTCATTGACACTACTTGTATTTAATCTTTATGTAAACCAATTACTCCGAATATGTACTTTTGTGAAGGATCGGAGGGATATAATTTCGTTTTAATAGAAAGAAAATTATAAATTATGTATAGATTTTTTTTTTTTATAAATTATAACATATTTACGCTTTCGAAAATTTTAGAAAAATTTTGATGTCTAAACCCTTAATTTAAGAAACAAAAATATACTTGTTGTGCCTACTATTACACTCCATAAAATCTCTTTTAAATGTCAGTATACATTTACATTTTGCTAACAAATGACGTAGTGATCTTTACATAAAATAAAATGAAATTGTAAAAATGTTTTCTTTTCTGTAAGACCAATACATAAATATTGTATTGAACGAATAATGTGTTTATTGCCGCATAAACAATATCCAAGATCATGCCAAATTTGCTATTATATAAGGGCTTATTGAACATTCTGCCCTTAATATGACACTGTCGTCAAATATAAAATATTTATATGGCAAACGATTTGTACTATACAGTCTCTCTCTAGTGTTTCAATATGACATCACTTATAACTACCTATTATACTACCCTTTATACACTAACTTTTACCATGATCGCTGGTAGCGACTATTTACACTAGTGAAGAATTGTTTATATGCCATATGCCGCATTGCTGCATTGTTTTGTGGCTAGCTAAAAAATTGGAACCTCGTTGGTATAAGCTAATTGGATTTGAAACTACGACAGCTAAAGCGCAGCTCCGACATTTTGAAACAAATGTCAAAGGTTAAAGCTGAAAAAGTATTTCTAAAAGTGAGCATTTAGTACACAACGCTTCAAAATATTTTCAACCTTTTTAAAAATATATTCGTAGACTTGTAAATTATAGATTCAGTACAGCAGAAGCAACTTTGTAAGGCAACGCCAAATATTATTATACATCTGCAAAATATAGCTTAATTATATGACGTCATTATTCCCTCTTTTCGTCTTTGTGTTCGACTCAGTTTTTATAATTTTAGTGTATATTATTGCTTAAACATGGCAAGCAGGAATTTTTGGCTTGTACGAGTATGGTGGTAACACTGCAGTGTAGTCTTGCTTTGTTAGATCACCGTGATTTTGAGCCATAGGATTAACTGGTTTAACTAACACGTAAACCTAATAATTATTGGACATATCTTGTTTCTAAAAACATAAAAAAACAACATATTAAAAAATAATTAAAACTTATTTTGATTCCCTTACAAAGGTTTCTTTACTATAATATAATACATTATATAAAAAAATTTCAATAATTAAATATTTCAAGTGAAACCAACAATAACTTTCTATTCTTCTTATAAATAAACATAAATTCCAATCGACATGTTATAATTTAATAATATAATGTTAAAATCAAATAATATTTGATTAAATAACAAGCATGAATGGCAATAGCGTAGGCAGTACATATGCTATATTTGGAACTGAATAATTTTTTTTTGACATTACGAGTATTACACATTTTTATCCTATTTATATTAATTTCTTAACGAAATATATTTAATCGAGAATTCTTATGTGAAGATGATTCCTCTGAATACAGGTTCACAATTGTTGAACAAACTTTAACTTTTTTAGAACTCAACAAAGACAGTCGTTATTAGTTTCAGCATTTGCATTTTTTTCATTAGCCTTAGATGGGCGTTTCTTAGTACTCCCCGACAGCGTCTCGTTTGATGACAGTGCAATACCCAAACGGGTAAGTACTCTTTAGGGCTTAATAAGATTATCTTTTCTTTTTCAAATGTCTTCCATTGGCTGTTAGAAGTAATAACAGTTAATTTAGTTAAAAAAAAGTATAATCTTATTTTAAAGTAATTTTTCTTTAAGATTTTATATAAAAATATAATCATTTAAATTTGGACTAGTAAATATTGCAACTATTTTATACATGGTTCAAATAAGTATCTCAATAATTTAAAATACACTGAAAATTAAAAAAATAAGAATATTACTTACAGACATTTTAAAAGAAATATTATCGTATTTAGCATTATTTCAGTGAATAAACTTCACAAAGCGAGAAAATTTGACAGTTTGAGTTTATATTTGACATTCGTCAAGAGTATTAACTCAGTACTATATAAAGTTTGTTCTCGGCGAGTGAATTTCTTTTTTTTTTTTAATTAATCAACGGCGTGGAAAGTAATCGTTGACCCGGTCATTATTTTTGCTTATGCCTAACTCGCAACGAAATATTTATCTAATTTAGTAAGAATAAGCATTCTCTTATCAAGGTTTCTTTTTTTACGTTGACAATTAAAAGCAAATAATTTATGTAGGTCTGAGGCAGAATTTGTTTACAGTTTAGATTAGTTTGCAGAATATGTTTACTATTTATGTTAGTAAGAGAATAAGCTATATCTATTTTTTTATGACAAGATACTGTCACAAACGGCAAGATGAAGTTGAAGTTATTTCCTGAGATATCTTTATCTCCCGCCTATATCACCACCTGTATGCAGGATACAGATTATTCTGCTGCTGCCCGGACAGAAAACGAACATGATTCGAATGGTAGTAACATCGAATTACCTCGTGTTCGTTTCAAAAGCGTCGTTGATCCAAAATGCTTTGATTTAAGATAACTAGTCCAGTATGGTAATTTTTCTGGATTTCACAAAAATCATCAGTCTTTCATCATACTTTTTCTGAAATACATTCGTAAAATTTACGTGACCTTTTCTATGACAATTTTCTATATGAAAAGAGAAATATTGGATTTTTTTTATTTAAAAAAATATATTTTCTAAAAATTTAAACGACAGAAAAAGAAAAAATATCATAGACATATTTTTTTTTGTTTACTACAGTATATACCAATTAATAACTCAAGTTAAGTACGTCTTAAGACAATAATGGATTTTCACTAAAGAATTTAGATTGGCAAGTTGTTTCATTCAATCGTCATTCTAAACCGACAACAAGAAGCCTTAATTCGACACGTCTAAGATTCACCCACGAAGATAAAAAAACAAAAACCTTTAAACATTTATGAAAGAAAATAAATAAAATAGGAACATTCATTTTGCTATTACATCAATGCAATCTTCACCGTTAGCCCATCAATTAAAAAATATCACAAAGAATACATCCAAATGTCATGTCTCTAGGACCAGCGGGACAGATTAATCAGTTTATCAGTCACAAATTTTAATTATATTTGTATAAATTACATTGTTTATTATCATTGCTACTCTACGTTTGCCTACTCTGACTACAGAAACAACTGTAATAATATAATATGGGAAAATTAAAAGATAAATCAAAATTTAATTACTCTGTTCAGTATAACAACTATAATTTTTTTACCAAAATGAAGTGTACTGTAGACAGCGCTCATTAAAACTTTCTCCGCTCAAAATTAACACTCAAACAAAACATGGAAAGGTAGATTATATTTATATTTAACTTTCATAACTAAACACGTTCAGTTAATTTCCAGTAGGCAGTTAAAACAAACATTTAAAATATAATTAATTGTACAGCAAAGTAGTTGCTTAATTTCAAACCTTCGTCAAATACAACGAATTAAGTAATATTTTATTCACTATTTATTCATAAATTTTTTTCCAATGTAAGATACCATAGACTTATTTACGCTTTTACGGGACTTCTTTTAATGTCTTATGACCTAGAGACATAAAATGTTAAGTTACCTGTGACAGAAATAGACGCTGTGATTTTTACCTATCCAGATGAACAAATTAAGAGTAAATATATCAAAACAAAACGTAGTGTAACAACGTTTTATTACCTCCATATTTTTATCATCAATAAACTACATATGATTAAGTTAACTCAACCTCTATTACTAGTGACGACGAGAGAGTAAATGGTGAAGAATTCTGGCCCAGAATACTCTGGTTCTCACATATATTACTGACGAAATACTGCAACGGTGTTATAGCGGTAGATTAATTTTGAGTTATAGCTTGTTAGACGGATTCGGAATAACCTATCACCATCTAAACTCTACTTCTCATAGGGTTCGTAGTCGAACCCGATATATCCTTGAGTAAGAAGTAAACTACTGCGCGACGGAGACAGTCTTCATATATTTAAAATATTCTGTTACATTATTTTACTTGCAGTCATTACTAAATTCACCTTCATTCTTTTACCTACGTGCACAGCATTGAATCACGTATTCCAATTTCTATATAACGGTGTCGCTACTGTTCATAATATAAAGTTTTTAATAGGTCTACAACAAACGCAATACGTTATAATGGCACGGACTCGAAAACATTTTTTACAACACATCTTTGAGAGTTTTATTCTTTATTATTACGTTATTTTTATCGAAATTACTCTTTATTATTACGTTAATAATCGTAACGCGATCTTTATTTCTTCAGTGTCACAATAACAAAAATGAAATTTTATTATTATTGCACTAAAATAATGTTCATTGTATTCGCGTACATTAACAATGAACGTAAAATTAAGTTTTATGTTATACTTTATATTTCATGAAATAACATAAATCTTTAGCTTACGCGAAAACAATTCTCCCTACAGGAGAAATAATGTTTATAAAATGTAATGATTTTGCGACATAAGCATCCACCTTCGATTATTTATCTTGAAAATGTCAATATAATCAACACATGTCAAGCGAATACTTAAAATTAGTGATAGTTTCGCTAGAATAAAATGCTAATGAATTAAAAAAAAGAGAATCTGATTCAAAATACATCCATGTGCGAAGGGATGCTACAAAGATGATTGCGTTTTTCACCATTTTTGCTAAGCTTGTATATTTTATTTAAAACTTTAATGCACTAATTTATACATAAGGTCGACTTAAAGTTGTCAAATACGTGTATGAATTTAATTAATATTTCATAGTTTACATATTCATAAAAATTAATATTTTAACGCAATATAAACATATAGTTTAATTTAATATTAGATTTTTGTGTTATACTAAAAATATCAATATTGAAATTTTCCGTAAATAAAAAAGTAAAAATCGTTAACAGAATTGTTGATTTCATCAAATCCTTAAAGTCTCAGAAATGTTATTTAAATGTAATTGGTATAGAACATAACTAAACCGCAAATTTAACAAAATACATAGAAACTAAAACAAAGCTCGGTAAAAATCTCAAGATAACAAGCACACTGTCTTCATACTAAAAATAAATAAAAAATCTTAATTAATTTCTTTATTTATTTGAAGTATATATCTTTACTAGAAATGTCAACCATATAGTTACTGATACATGAACTTAACTAATCATTACATTAATCATCACATGTACATATATATTATGATTTATTAGATATTTTATCGAGTATAACATAAACATAAACTAAAATCTTTTCGTTAAAAACTTTACAACAATCTGCTTGCGTTGTAATTTTATTAAGGTAAAATAATAAACTTGTTTTATTTACGTTACATTACTGTAAAGTTATCTACAGAATAGGTAATATCTTAAATGAATGCTAATTCATATTTTTCCTCAATATTTTTATTCAAAGTACACGACTGTTTCTTAACATGTTTTAAGTGACGATCAATTCGATGCTCGCTATAGCTTTTTTCTATACTACTAAAAGACGAAAATAAGGCCTAGTAGAACTGTACATAACAGTGATGTTTAAATCAAACAACGTGCCACCGTGGTGCAGTGGTCTTGTTTTATAGTCAGAGTAGGCGATCGAGCGGTTCAAGTGAAGGAAAGTGATCACCATAGCCTATAGACTGCCACAACATTCGGAGTTGGAGCTCTGTTGCCTTAAGTTAATAAGTGCCACTCAAGTTGAGAGTGGGCTCTATTTTTTAAGGTCCCCAAGGTTTAATGCTTGTCCCATAGGTACGGCACCAATGACATATAAAGTCCAATCCCGAGGCCACATCTAAATGGTGGTAGAGATTTTCTGACCTGTCTGGCTAACACACTCATTGTAAATCCTCCGCCTTAAGACTAAACGTACCCTAAAGAATCAAATGACCCATTTTAAACTTTTGCATTGATAATACACGAATAATTTTTTACTTCTCTACGTTAAACTTTATGATTTTTATTGACTTATTGAATCTACTGTCCTTATGCTGTTTTTTGTATTTTTTTTTGTTTTGTTTGTGTTAATTAATACCGTCATATATCATTGTTTAGCACGTCGGATCATTTGACCCTATGAAAATTGTTGGTATGATTAGTGTTAACAGCGTTACCGTGTACCAACAGTCGTACATAATACGAACGTCGGAGTAATTGGGGGTGAGCTTGCTGCAACATCCACGACTTAATCTTCACTTAACATCATATCAATTAAGGTCAATGTTAGTCCATTAAAAATAAATTTATTAGTTCCACTAAAACCAGCTACGGCTCTCTTAAACAAGAACTTGTTATGTTTGCACAATACTGTTTAATGGCAAACACTTCTTTTAAGGCTTCTTTTAAGGTTATTCGGTTTTTAAAGTAATGTTTATCCTCGTAGTTAAATTAACACGTATAAGTAAAATTAAAACGTATGTTTCCAATAATTTGTTAATTTATAAAAAGGAAATAGAGATTATGCATCTTTGTTATAATGTACAATATAAAAAAAAATAATTCAACATAAATAAAATTCTTTTTTTTAAAATAATAAAAACGTTACGCAGTATAAATTTATGAAATCATAAAAAAGAATATTTTACATCAGTGATAAGCAATATCCTAAGAATGACTTCTAAGACGCGATTCGTGCTATTAAAGCTTTACAGCTGTGCATACGTTTTCAGAATATGGAAGATGTTTCTGTTTATGGCTAAAAACGGTATATTTCATTTACATATATAATGCAATGCCATATTAAAGTTAAAAATATAATTTTTTTAAATATCATGAAGTTATGTTATAAGTAGGTAGGAGTACGAAGCAGTACTAGGCATTCTTAACCTTACCTTTTTTTTTTTTGTTTGCGCGGGGAAAATGCATTGCTGCACCATACCAACCCGTGGGAAGGGCAGCGTGTGTGGGACTACCGGCGCCCTGAAAAGGGCACTTTTCCTGAAAATTGGCCCAGGGGCTACCCACTAAAAACCCCGCGGCGGTAAA
>DWQX01003692.1:0-16994 GCA_018245475.1 Pharmacophagus antenor
ATATATAATATAAAGTTAAATAATGTAATGTTTATGTATAAATAATTGTAAATGTTTTCCGACTTGATTCAAAAATACATGTAAATTACGAAATTAAGTATGTTTCGTTACTTTTAATTTTTATTTATCGCTAAGAATGAATAATACTTAAATATTACACTATAAATAATCTACACGACACAATTAATTCAAAGAGAGAGAGATAGAGTGAGACAGATTTAGAAAATACTTTAATTTGTGATAAAAAGAGGAGAAATGTTATTTACAATTTTAAAAATAAATATTATTACATTGTTGGTATAGTATGTCTATTAATTATTACTCCAAAGATGTTTGTGGAGGAGGCCAATAATAAAAAAATGTTTCATCACTTTAATTATTTAGTGTTAAAATATTCCGATTTCATCATTTCGCATTTGTATAGTCCAAAAAAGTATATATTTAATTAAAAATTGACACAAAAAAATTGTTACTTAACCTTTCTTCGTGATTTTTAAACCGAATATAATATAATATAATTCATATAACTTTATAAATCATTTTTTTTTCATGAAAAAAGCTATTTATGTCTTGCTGTAACGTCTGGACAAATCAATTAAAAAAAAAAGATTATAATTATTAAGTTTTGTGAGACGCACAAGAAACCCGGTAATAGATGCACTTTTATTGTATACTTTGTGATAAATTTTTGAAAGTTCAATGTTATTATAAGGCTAAGTTAAGCAATAATTATGAGAATAATTATAGAAAAGCGTAGTAGAAATGGTTAGTTTTGTTTTGTAAAATTTTGAAAAAGATTTATTATATTTCATTGACAACTTTTAATATTTTCGATATTAATTGTTTTTTAACAATTCATTATACTTGTGTTTTTTTTGGTCCATTATATTAATTATACCAATTAAACGATCTTTCATTTATAATGTTCACCTCAATAGGTGAAACTGACGTCATTTATTATTATTTTTTATCGGTTAATCTAATCACATGTACCTCGATTTCGGTAACAGTGATGCAGTAAATGGTAAAGCGTGTTCGTCCAAAATACCTCTGGCTCTCACACGTATGACTTCCGAAACATTGCAATGCTGTTTGCCGGCAGATTGTCGTTGATGATGTTGATGTAGTAGGCAAATTGGAAAAGCTCTACCTTTATCTAGACTCCACTTCTCCTATGGCCTGAGAATCGAATCAATGCAGTCAAAAAGCCATTGCCAACGTGCCCCTATAAAACCGCTGCCGTGTTTTTGCAGTCATTCATGAGAGCCAGAGCAATCTGGACGAGATTAACTATCAACGGCTGCATTGTCACTTAACATCAAGTGTAATTGAGGTCGAGTGTTAGTCCATTTATGATATAAAACCAATAACGGAAATTAAAAAAGACTGCCTCTAATTCGAGTGTTCGCGTATGCGAATGTATAAATCAATAATGTTTGAAGGTGTCGCTGAAACGCTCGCTCCATTATATCGCTCCGACTTTACGAAGGAGGGGACTAATTTAATAAAATACATCTTGATTTAATTCTCCTTTATATTTACTGTACTAACTGAAAAGGCGCCATACTGAGACTTAGCAGGCTCCGCGCAGCGTGGGACTTGTACGACTGATTTTTAAATACGTTTAAGATGTATTAGACGATGTGTTTTCTAAAGACGAGTGTACGCAAAGGTTCAAGTTGGACCAGCGTGCTGACATCTACTTGGCGGTATGTTGGCAGTTGGCGCCAACACTGGCCATCCAACTAAATGGAGCCGGATTACCCGCGTTCTGCAATGTTAAGACTATCTTCATGCCGCGATGGTATACCGCTTTCTTTGTAACGCGGACGTACCGGGTTCGTTTCCCGGGCCACAGGACTAGTGGAGTCTGAATGGTGGGAAGGTTTTTCGAACCCGCCAGACGGGCTACCATCCTCAAAGTCAATCTGCCGCCATGATAGTATTGCTGTGTTCCGTTGATACATGTAAGATTCAGAAGTATTCTGGACAAAAACCATCTATGGCGTCATTGTATATATGCGAGAACCAAAAGTATTCTGAGTGAACATGCTTTAGCAACTACGGCCCCGTTGTCACTTAACATCGGATGAAATCGAGATCAATTGTTTGCTCATAACAGATAAGACAAAGAAAAAAGAAAACCTAGCCGAACATCGCGCGCTTGTTCCCGACGCGTGCAAATTTAATGCTGTAATAAGATTTTACACTTCATAAAAATAAACCGAAATGAAACAATAACATAGAAACCAAAACATATAAAATATAGCCATAAAATCTGTAAAACTTAATTAAAATTTGACGTCTATCTTCATCAATGCGTCCCTAAAGTATTATCAGTAACGTCGACATTTTGGGTTCATCATGTTGGCACAACGTGTTGGTCCACCATCTGGGCCCAATGTGTACAGACGGATTAATTATAACAATCACATTGCCCTTCTATTACTCATGTGCAACTAAAATCATTCAACTCTATTTATAGAATGCACTTTTTTTATTCGCATAAGTTAATTAGCACGCAATCACAGGTTTATTTTACAATGAAACCATATTCATTATGTTAATTAATTGAACAATTAAAAAAAAACATCATTAAGTAACAGATTTTTTCCTTATCATTAATCATTAAGTAAGAATTTTTGTTATAACAGAATAACACAACAGAAATTCGCAGGGTGAAAATTTTTAACTATATCATGTTTTCTTTCCTAAAGGTTGTTTTTATTTATTTTACGAATCGTACTCTGTCGTATGGCCTTTCAAATCAAAAAAAACCTTCCTAATCGAACTGTTTAGTGAAAAGTGCAAGGTCCTAAGTAGAAACGAATAAATTATTTAAATACAGAACCTTCTTTCCTTCGTTAGTTAAAAAGGAAAAACAAAGTATAAAAGCTTTGAAAAGATTTAGTTGTGGACTAACATGAGATTTTTCGTTTCGTAACATTATAAGGCTGATGTTATATCTTCCAGTGTGTGTGTAATTTTCGTATTATCTCTTAAGAAAGCGTAATCTTTACATTAGCCCGTACTTTTTTACGGGATTATGTATAAATCTCTTTTAATAAAATCTCTTCAAAGGTGTACTTTATCATCGCGTCTACTTTTGAAGATTTACCGTCTTTCCCTTTATGGCTTAAGTAAAATCAAAATGTAATTCGAAATCTTTATTATATATTCATCATAGATATGAAGCATTTTAAATAAATATTTATTTTTGACTCCCTCCGTGCCGCAGTGGTTTATCCATTTGTAACTTGTCAGGTCCCGGGTTCGAATCCCGGGCCTTAGGCGCAATGGGGTCTTGATGTTGGTAGCTTTTTTGAACCCGCTTGCCTAGCTAACGCCCTCAATGTAAATTTGCCGCCTTTATATCATTGTTGTGTTCGAGCATTCACACATGTGAGAGTCACGTGTATTCTGGATGAACAAGCTTCACCATCTACGGCGTCATTGTCACTTAAGATCCGGTATAATCGAGGTTGAGTGAAAGGTTATAACTGATAAAATAAAAAAAATCTTCAAATTAAATGTTTACAAATTTTGTTGCCATAGCTTCTTCTTAGCCATATCTACACATAATTACATTCACTTTTATGATAGAATGAATTGTTAACTTCTGGCCTTATTAAAAACTACGCTGACTTCAATTTTCTTCTATTAGTTTACTAAGTCACGATTAAAAAATAAGAAAATAAAAGATAAAAGAAAACAATACCATAGTTGTAAAAGTGAAAATGTAAACAGGGTGATTTATATAAAAAAATAATTTTATATTAAAAATTTTATACTCATCTATATTCAATTAGGTAGTGTAGAAATAATATTGTATTAATTAAATAAGTACAAAGATACAAAATTTGATCGTCAAAAAGATCAGAATAATGGACAAGTATCTACGAAAACCACAGGTATTATTTTTAATTAATTGTAGCTCTTTCTTTTATATTTATTTTAAACCTCTGTTTTTATATTTATATGTCATGTGTAAATAATCTCTATAGAACACACACAACAATATAACAGCAACAGATAATATATTGTATATGGTCGTATGATTGGTTAAAAAAAAATATTCGTGTTTAAAAAAAATCATATTTAGTTGCTCCACCCTCCGCCACAAACCCGATAGTTAAAGGAGCATCCCAGATGGTGACAGTGTACAATTTATTCTTAGTTTTCAAAATAAACTCAGCCACTAACTCTTTCCTCTGCATTATTTAAAAACACCAGTTTGCGGTGTAAATAAACAAAGTAAAATGTAAAACATTAGTATTCCCTCTGTGTACAAAGTAAAAGTCGTAAACAACAAATGTACTTAGAGTAATGAATCTGATGCTCGTAAAAACTTGCAAATGGCGGACGGATAACCGTGTCCAACTTGAAATTTTAATACTACTACCTTTTATTTTGTTATTTTTGTTGTACTTTTTAAGTTTGCATATACAATATTATTATCTAAGAAACATCTACAAAAAAGGTGATAAATCTATTATATAATTTTAATTTTAATCGATAGTTTTGTGTATAAGACGGATTAAATGTCAAATGGTATTTTCTGCAACTACTAGTACACCTCAGGGTACCAAAAATGTATATATTATGTACGTAAAATACTTTTACATACAAAATTGCAATTTATTGATAGTTTATACGTTATCTAATAAACTAATGATAGGCCATTATAAATTATTTATGTACCTCGCATTGTTTATACCTTCTGTGCAACATAGAGGATGTAAATATCAGCTATAGTGATAATTGCTCAATATTTGCTGTTGTATAACTAGTTTCTCAGATACTCTTTTTTCATCTCATATATATATATATATATATAAATACCTGCTATAGTCCAATTAATGGGGCTATAGCAGCTATTTCGTTAATGTCCCGCCAAACAATATATTTCATGATAAATAAGCAATTAGTAAACATTCATTTACATAAGGCCATATACTTCATGCAAAGCCAGTTTTATTATAATAACAATAATAATAATTTAACACGCCTTTACAAAATAGCCTTAAAGTTCCTTCTTGACTCTAACCTTTGGTGGTATAACATAGGTCGAGAGATAATGGTTATACATTATTAGTGTATATATATTATAAAAAGAATAAAATGAATCAATAAATATTTTTATAGTGTTGAAAGATTGAAATGTAAAAAACCATTGTTTTTTTACTCTGTGGTTTCTACGCTTTAGTTTCCAACGCGATTATGTCAACATAAAAATATTCTAACCAAATCCAATGGCGTACAAACAATATTATCAACTTGGGTCTTCTGTAAAAGTTTGCTGTTAGAGATATAAAAATGTTTTCGTGATCATTCGGATGTAGAGCCTCAACGAATCTATATTTTTTCATTTGCAATGGGATAACACTTGACCTCAATTTCACGTGATGTGAAGTGCAAATGAGGCTATAGTTGGGGAAGCCAGTATCTGTCTGTCGGAACATAGCAATGCTGTTATGGCAGGAGGCAAACATTGACCGAGGTAGCTATTGTAGTTAGGTGGGTTCAGAAAATTCTACCACCATCCACACTCCACTACTACATAGATACATTATACACAAGTGTTTCCACTGTAAGAATCGACTACGATTTTTTCATAAATAATAATAGAAAAAAACTATTAACGAGTGCAAATTCAATTTGTCCCTACCGACCCCCTTAATTGTTTTAATCAATTTCGAGGTGTTCGATTTATTTCTAATAAATAGAACTGTAATTCTTATCCTTCTTTAAAAAATCACATGTATGTGATAGACATGAAAAGGTACAAAAAAAAAATCGAGCTGAACTGAGAACCTCTTTCCAAATGTCGGTTAGTAAAAAAAGTAACCCCAAGTATCCAGTACATAGGTTATTCAATATTCGTATAGAAATTTTATTATTTCATGTAAAGGTTTTGTGACAGTAACAGTTTATCAAATAAGTGATATTTAACCAATGAAATGGTACAAGTAAAGCTAAGTATCTACTTAAATCGACAGCTTTATATACTCTGGCAACAATCCAAAAAGCCACTTGTAACTTCACCGAGAATGTTAAGTCTTTGCCAATGTAAACAAAACTTCTTTATGAAATCATTATTAACCAAACTTTTTTGATCAAGTCTTTTGGAGGATTTAATTATTTTCTTCTAAATTCACAAAGATTTGTAAATAAAATATGTAAATTTACACAATTATCATAGAAAGATGTTGATCATCGAGATATGCGAATTTTTTATACCACATCAGCATTCAACTCGACTGATGGTGTTTTTTATAACCAGTGCCACCCGAGGCACCACAAGCGTGTTGCAGATAGGTATATACTCGTAACAAACTTTAGTAGTTCGGGAGTTAATTCCCGGACTATTATAGGTATGGTATAAGTTGTACCAACAAAGAGGTCGTATAAATAACTTTATCAAATAGTTTACTTTCAATTACCCGTCGTGTCTTTTAACAGATACTTTTTTTTTGGTTTCTTATGAAACATTTGTTTAAAACTCAATTATATTAATTATTCTTATTACTTTACCTCATTAGTTAAATAAAATTAAATTCATGGTTTTTGTTAATTTTCCACATTTATCCGAATATAACACATTAACATGCATTAGAAATATAGTATGACGTATGTTTTAATTATGTAAAAGAGATTAAATAACATCGGGACACTCACCCCTGCCCCGGTACTGTCAAATTACTTCACTATACTCATTCAACCGCCAACAAAGGAAACCATGTGTACTTTCTTTATTAAATGCGGATTACTGAGACCAAAATGTACAAAGCTTTTCCCTTTGAAGATTACTGTCCACACTTATTTTGGGTAATAAAGGAATTTATATCAAACTTTGTAAGGTAGTAACTATGCCTGTATGTCGTCTAGCGATAAATCCCAAACAAATAAGTAATGTGCAAACAATGCTTATTCCCGCCCCGATAAACATTCATGTGGTAAACATATGTGTTTGTTGTGTCTGGTTGTTTACATATATTATATTAAGTATTTATTTAAATATATCTATGTATAGATATAGGTCTCTGATGACACCCATACTACAGTTCTTGGCTACCTATCTTGAGATCATAGTTCTGTGTGTGAAAAATGTCTCGGATATTTATCTATTTATTTAAATTTGGAGGGCGGTGTAGCTAATAATTTTAAAGTAACAAGTGTAGGCAAATTTATGTAGGTAGGTAGGTAAGTAGGGTGAAATCGTTCCCATGGTAATGTCCTAAAGCGGCGAAAACGGAACATTTAGTAGATTTTAGCGATTTTGGTTTAAGTTGGGTATATTAAATTCGTGCAACCGCGGGAGAAGGTGAACGAAGGAATATCTTCAGCAATAAACGAGTAGGCGATATCATAGCTTATCGTAAATGTTAATTTAATTCCTTCTATGTTTCAAATATAATAAATATATTAGAAAGTATACTTTAATATTTTACACATTACCACCTATATATTAAATATAAGTGTCTTTTAGTAACGTATGATACAAATTTAAAAGATTTCTTTTAAAGAAAGGAAAAAGTTGTGTGAATCGTTGTATTAAAAGTTATGTACACGTTTTTTGAGTTTAAATAAAAAAATAAATAAATATTTTTAAAGGATAGTAATTCGAAAAGGTTTTTTTTTAAATCATAAAAACGAGACGAGGTTGTACTTTGTAGTGTGCAACAAACAAAAACCATATGTTACAATGATATAACGTAAAAATGGTAAGTTGCGATCACGAACGTTGTCTGCATGTTCCAATTTTAAGCATCGGTTGCTGTAATGGAAAATTTTGCTCTACCTTGACAAATTGGAACACACATCCAATGTATTGTGACGCCGAAGCTGTTTACACAGCAAACATCTTTCAAAGTAAACTTTATATTCAGATCTTTCAAACATTATGCAAGCCTGTATTTGCCGATTTTAATACATGTAAGCTTAAATTTTATTACAGATACTCCTTCTTACTGCTTTCTTAAAGGTCTTCAAAAGCAGCTGCGACTCCCTGAATGTTGCGGCTCTTTATTGGCGATTATGATCACTTTCAATCAGGTGAAACGCTCGCCCTTTTTCATATTCTACTTCTTTCCTACTCTACTTGTATTATAAAAATAAAAAAATCAAAACACATCAAAATGCTTGAACGTACGGAATTGGATTTTAATCACCCCATGCGGAATAATTTAGAAAAGGTTGTTACTTATGAAATCCATAGCATTAATAATTTATTTTGATAAACGAACACTTGTATACTTTTCATTTTACAGACAACTTGTGCAACGAAATTCCGTTAAACTCTTTTTTGTGCATCTTTTCAATATGGCCGCTTCCAAAGTCGATAAATCATTTTAACAACTATACTCATACACCGATTCTTAGAAAATTAATAGTATTAGTCACTTAATTAAAAATTAGATTTAAAATAATACATATTATAATTATTTAATCAAGATTTATTAAATATAATTAAAAGGATGGTTAATCAATAGTAATAATAAGGCCTTCCGCATTTTTTATGCTTGCGTGATATTCTTTACTACTGTCATGTGTATGGTTGCTAGGAAATAGCAACGTTGTATGGCACTAGGTTAATATTGAGGTAGGTATCCAAATGGGTTCGAAAAAACTCTATCGCCCCGGGAATCTAATAATCTCCGCGCTACAAAGCAAACGGTACACTAACCACAAAGCGGTTGTTTAATTAGGTTCTTTTCGAATAAGTAAATTCATTTAAAGCAATAAAATAAAAATTTATTTGCTCATTCCCGCTATATTTAAGAGCAAATACTACGACTAAAATACGAACTAATCGCTTTTCGCTACCACACGGGGCATCCTCAGATGTTACGACAACTCGTCATCTACGTTAAAATTGTATTTTAATCCTAGTGTTTGTGATTAAACAAAGCTGAAATTAGCTAATTAATTATTGTTTCATTAAATCGTTGAATTCCGCAAAGCAACGCTATAATAAATAAATCCTTTAAGTATCCGATCCGATATATTTTTTCTTGTACCAATCTAATCCAAGTTCATTATAATAGTCCGCAGCGCAAAACTTCACCTCGTTAGCTTGTACTCGAGTATAAATTCCCAAGTCCCATGAATATTTAATGAGTTTGTTGATCGGCGGGATATTGAAACTAATCTTGTCTGTTGAACTTTCAAATATCACTCCCTATGCAGAGGTTCCGAGGTGTTTGACATGCTAGTGCCTCACGCGCGAAGTTTAATTAATAGCAACTGGATTTTAAATCGTGACAGGAGTTTAACGGCCTCGGTAAATCGATTTCGTAGCATGTGGGAGGCTCCGCTCAACTCGTGTGGAAGTTGTGGGATTGGTGGTGGGGTTTTTACCAACTCGCTTGACTAGGTTACCAGTTCGATATTGTCAGTTTCGTTTCCTCGAATATGACCTAACATTTGACCTCGATTTCACCTGATGTTAAAAGACAATGGGACCGTAGATGGTGAAGCTTCTACGCCCAGAATACTTCGGACTTTCACCTGTATTACTGCTGCTGCTGCTGGGCTCGGTGAAGTTTACGCTATTAGTCTTTTTGACAACTATTACGGCTTCATCGAAACTGGCTACGTGATCCCTTACTGCTGGAACACAAGATTGGTGTTATGGCGGCAGATTGACATTAAGGGTACTCGCTAAGCAGGTGGGTTCGATAAAATCTTCTACTGGCCACACTATACTATTCCTGTGTCTCGGGAATCGAACTCGGGACCTTCGCGTCACAAGACCACTGTAAACCACTGCGCCACGGAGGCAATCAAAAAATCTTCTAACAACTAACAACGTATTTAGCATCACTGTGTTCAGGCAGTAATAAATCTGTGAGAATAAAATTAAATTGTCACCTAACATAGCGTATATTTGATAGCTGGTCACCCGGAGCGGAAGAGTGGTGCGCCGACCGGAACAGTACGGCTTCTCGAATTAAAAATATGCAAGAAATAATGATGGAAGTATTGCACTACTTTGCTGAAATAAACACCTATGTAGTATATTGTAAAATAAAATGTGTATGTAAATATAAAAAAAAGCCAAAGCAAATTCGTGTATGATTGTCTTTAGATCTTTGGAATTATAATATTGTCTTTCTTCGTTAATTCATATAACAAAATGAAGTATATCGCTTGAAACAAACTCATAACGTACTTTGTTTAAGAAAAAGTAAAATAATGAGTACATTGTATTGTGTATATTTTATATGTAATCATGTACATTGCATGCCGATTCTATCCTATATTATTTCATGAAAGAATATGGAACCTTCATTAAAAAATACAATGTTTGGCTACCGGCATATATTATTTTTAGTCAATAGCAGATAGCCATTACGTATTAAACAGTCCGAGTTATCTTACGTGTTTTATTTAAAGATATATCACAACGATACTATTAATTTCAACTCTTCAACCATCTTCCAGTATCTAAAACTACTATCAGTAGACTTTACGATATTTTAAAAAATGCCAATAACTTCCCCTTTATTATTATTTAGTCTCTGTAATTATATAATGAAAATTTAATCAAAATGACAATGAATGTAGTCATGTAAATTACATAATTATCATAGCATGTTAAACTAAAATATACTATCGTTTTGTATGTCTAGTTGACAATTTTATTGTAAATTTATCTCTAGCTACATCACTTATATTTGATTCAGTATATTATTTTATAAATTGAAAACGAAAAATAACACGTAACAATTGTTTTTTAGTGTTACGTGAGTTGTGATAACGTGCGGTAGTAGTTTTTTTGAAGCAATAATAAAGATGTTAGACGATTAACCGTGACTGTTTACCCGGAAATACCTGAACAGGAAATATATCAGGGCCTCACTCAGTACACAAATAGAATTAACTGATTAAGTATTTAGCCGGATGTTCGCCATTAAAGTAATTGACATTGTTTGCGTTTTAAATTTGTTCCCCTCTAGATCAATCTTGGCTTAGTGAGACTTCGTCAAGCTAAATTATGACTAATGTCCGGTTTAATTTGTCAAGTGACAAATTCGCATGACGAATGGAACAAGAGATACAAAGATGGTGAATGGTATCACAAAAATTATCTTCCCGGATGCTATCGAAGCCTATGTCATAGTATATATATAGTAAACTATATTCAAATACATGTTTACTATACATGGCCTGTTCTCAGAATATTTAAATAGGTATAAATGTAAACAGAGCTTGACATGTACCTGTGATTTATCCAAAGATGAAACTGTAAGTAATTTTTTAACAGAATGAGACATTCGGAAGAGAGCGTTTTGATTTAGAAATTGATTAAAGACAAAACAACAATGTTGGGAATATGGAAAACATGTCTAAAAATAAAATATCTAGGAGTAAATTTAAAAAAATTGTAACATTATAGCTGATAAAGTGATGAAAAGAAATAAAACGAAAAAAAAAAATTAAAAAAACTTTGATAACTTTTACATAAATTATTCCGATATTTATTAGGTTTGAGTTATGTGTTATGTATGTGTTACTCAAATGGTGTTACAAGTAAGTTAAGCACTTCATTATGTTTTTAATTATTTAAATATTCAATCAAAATAGCATTAATTTTAGAATAAACATGTGATTGATTTGAAGCCAATAATAATAATAGGATAACTTAGCATAAAAATTTTTTAGTTTTCAAAGTAAGTTAAGAAATTAAACCCTTATATAATAAAAAAGTCCCTGAGAATCATATCAGGGGAATAAATGACCAATAAAAACGGTAAAATTTCGATCTTACACTTACGTTATAATAATAAGAAACGAATTCACGTCTGTTTTTAAAAGTATGATAAAAATCTGGCAATGACGTACGTAAGTTTTTGCTTACTGAATTCGTTACTTCTAATTATTTCAACTCATCAACCAACGCAACGAACTAGATTATTAAATATTTTTTAAAATTGAAACTTATGATTCAAACTTTAACGAGTTTGATTACTATTTTTTTTTAATTTAGTATCTCAGAATTTAATGAAAATAAAAAAAAAATCGACAGAGCGGGATAGAGAAGAGATTGATGTAATTATTAAAAAAAAAAAATTGTTTTTTTTACTTTTTCGTAAAAGTATTTTTTTTTAGTTATCTATACATGCGTAAATATGTCGAAGTCACCGGCGTAAAGATGCTAAATTATTTATTTTAATATTTTACAGCCATTTTTGCTTATGTTTTCCTTGTTA
Organism: Pharmacophagus antenor; assembly: GCA_018245475.1. NCBI lineage: Eukaryota > Metazoa > Arthropoda > Insecta > Lepidoptera > Papilionidae > Pharmacophagus > Pharmacophagus antenor. The sequence continues at coordinate 12,216 of DWQX01003692.1, forward strand.
TTCTTTTATTAATTCGTCATTAATAAAATTGACACGTTTTTGTAGGTCAAAGTAACTAAACGAGGAAACCAGTTCGTGATGGAAAGTAATCACAGTCATTTATGGACAACCGCAAAATACTGGAGGTCGCAGCTGCATTTTCCACCTTTAAGAAAAGAGTAGTTGCTTTTCTTGAAGATCCTCAAGTCGAGTTTATCCGGAAATACCGCTAGCGATAAGTGTTTTCCATTGTAAAATACTTCTGTTTACGTTTGATATCAACTTCATATGACGTGTGTGAAGTGAAATGTGAAATGAGATCGAAGGTAAGGATGCGTGTTTTCTCTGTGTATTATATGTATGATAACTGGAATATAGCAATACTGTTATGGAGGCAGATTGATAATACGATTGTGGGTACATAGTCTGATTATTTTGAAAAAAAAAAAAAACTTTTTATCTTCCGAACTCCACCACTAATGTGGGTAAGTAGCTCCGGAAAAGAACCTTTACGAGTACTACATGTAAAAGTATTTTACATATTTATTAACACCCATTAATTACAACGATTGACGGATTTTACGTAAGATATCTTCAATAGATTGTTATCTTAAAGATTTCATTTTAACGTCATCGATGTAGGTTTCTAAGATTTCGTTCGAGTTTACAGGCCTCTGATACTCTCTCTATTCCGTAAGGGTAAACTTTGTCTGTCTAAACCGAAGCCTTCTCGCGAATTAAGATTTAGTTTATTTTGTTGGAACACAAGTAATAACCTCAAGTCAAAACTAATAACCGTCGTCTAGACTAAACTGACCTTGTTCAACTTTGATGTTTCGTTTTCAAAATCTTAACAATTAATTTTTTATATATAATAGGGTGTAATTTAATTTGTAGTGTAATGGTTTCTATTCATTGTTATTTGTATATTTAATGTCTACTCCATATTAAAATAGGACATATAGTTGTCCTCAGAATTTTATCACTCCTGAATACTGGGTGTAGCTAACTTCTACAATTCGAAATTTCGCTTGTCCTTACGCGCCAGATAATTGCGATAATGATATTTTCGATTTTTAAGGAAACTGCTATATAGTTATGTACAAAATAGTTAGTTATTTTTATTAAATTATCCAATTTTCTTTTCCTGTGTAGGCATCTACAGCAATAAAGATTGGATGCGGGGATTTAACTGGTTTTTATTAGACACGAAGGCAAGAAAAAAGAGAAAGTTTTTTTGTTGTCATTTCTATGAAGCCATGCCAAAAATATCAATGTAATGCATTAACGGTTATAATAATCATTAAGAACGCCTCTTTAATATTAATATGGCGGATTTTATACGATTTACGAAAGAGCTTTGATGGGCGAAAATATTTATAATATATATATTATATAATGTTAAGATGTATAAAGATCGTTGACGATCTTTATTAAACTCAATAAAGTTTTAATTTAATTTCGTGTAGAAGTAGTTACGATCCCTTCAGGGAACAAACAAGATGAGAAAGTAGACTGTTTATTAGTTCATGCTTTACTCATAATCTCTAATATTTAATTTGAATTTTATAAGTACATTAATTTTTTTAAAGCCTTTCAGCTTCTTTAATTAAAAAAAAAATATTTCGTACATTAGGCGGACTCAATAATGCCAAATGAAATGACATTCTCTGTTACTTTACGTTGAGCAGGGAAGAACGCGGGGGTGGATGGAAGTATGAGGAAAAACAATAAGAAATAAAGAAGATACGTTAATAAATAAATATCCAAATTTTAGTGTTCATAGTGTCATATGATATATAAGTATATAAATATTTGATAAATTCTGAGAGAAATAAAGAACTGAAATAGAGAGAGGAACAAATTTCAATAAGATAGAAGATACGGTAAGAGGGAAAGATGAAGATAAATAAAGTTTAAGGTATAATCATTTTTCATTACCTTTTAATGAAATGCTCTAAAAATTGGAACAAAGCTTTTATATATATACAGCAAAAAGAGGAAGTAATATGCTTATATAACAATGTAATATGCTTATGTAACAATTACGAATATATACAGAACCGCTCATTGCGTTTATTGTTTTTAAAAAATCCAAAAACTCAATGACTAAGTGATTTCTCTAATTACTTTTTCATCCCGTACAAAGTCTAATATAACCTCTTCATGGTGTAGACCACATATGTGGACGTTTTGCACTTAATGTTAATTGACATTAATATGTACATATATGAAAATCTTTAACATATATTATTTTAATATTTCTTTACCATCCGTTACTTGACTGTCGATGAAAATAAAATTGATAGGTTTTACTGGATTTTTAAATTTGCTCATATTTCTTGTTGCTAATTAAAAATCGTCTCTGTAGAGGTTAAACAGTACTTCTAGCTGACAGTTTTAAATGTAAACTGCTCTTTATCTGTGAAACTTTGTTTATTAATTTATTATTAGTAATATGCATTTGATTTTTAATTTTTTTGTACTGGCTTCTGCAATATTATATTATACCTTTTTATGAAAATCAGGTAAAATAAAATAATGCATCAATTTATTACAAATTCGATGAATGATGAATGTTGAAAACCACGAGTTTGTAAATCTAGTGTTATAATGTGGCATAAGTGAATAGATAATAATATAGCAATATTAAATTCTTTGGAATTGAAACGATCGCTCACAATACGTTACAATAGATTTCGTGGGGATACTAAATAAAGTAAGCTCAATATTCTGAACCTGACAGCTGGCATCATTCAAAGGAAACATTTGCGTTACTCACTAGACCCTTTTTGCATGAGACAGACGTATTTGGTGAAATAATTTGCCTTCAATACAGATAAGCTCTGTAAATTTAGCAAAACTCAACCCTAAGGCAGACACGCAGAGAATGTTATTTGTCATTAAGTCCACCTAATGTACAAGATTTTGTGCATTAAAATGTTAAATAAATAAATGAATAACTAGGCAAAAATTTATCACTTATAATAATGTTCTAAATTAAGTCAATTGCTCACGAATAAAACAATCCATTTTAGTCTTTGACGTCTTTAATGAATTCAAGAATATGTAAGAATAAACTATGGTAATATGGTAGTTTATTGTAATTAATTAAACATGAATCGTGCAATACATTTCACGCTGAATGATTCTCATTTACGAGTAATTATTATTGTTTTGCACAGATTAAAATTATTTTGTAAGCATTTGTGTATGTGTCATTAATAAAAAACTTTTTTTAATTTATTATAACTCATGTGATTATATGTACATAAATAAAAACGCTTTATAATGTTTTTAAAGTAAACAGCATTGTTTGGATATGTTCAGATATGTGGATCCATTGCCGGGGGACTGTTTTTTTAATTTATCCTCACTATAACGGAAGAAACACTCTAGATAATCATATCTAGGTATAAGCTGCTTGCAAATTGATACACACACTAATAGTTTTGGCGTATAACCTATTTTTTTATCGGTTATGGGCTAACACTTGACCTCGATTTCACCTGACGTTAAGGGATAACGAGGCGGTAGACGAGGTGTGTTCACTCAGAATACATCTGGCTTTTACGTGTTTGACTGACGGAACTTACTACTATCCAAACTTCACAACTCCTGTAGTTCGGGAATCGAACCCGGGACTTCCGCGTTATAAGGAAAGGGAGTAAACCACTGCGCCACGGAGGTAGTCGAACCACAAAAAACCTCTTTTTATAATTGATGACATTTGACTAAGCAATTTGATTACCTGATCGAAGTTGCTTACCGCTCCACCTTGTGTTGGTCTACAGGACACTGCGGTTATTGGTGGTTGGTCATCAGTCTTTTAAGCAATAAGCTGTTTCTGTCTTTCTTCTGCTCTTTTACTTAATTTTAGTTTCTCTACATTGACGCATATTTGACTTTGATAAGATTTTAATGATTTCAATTTTCACAAGGTTACAAACAAGACGTTATTGAAGTTCACGACTCTGGAGGGATAAATCTGTTATGAGGGTTTGACGACTATATCCGTTATTGATAAAATACCGCGATCCATGGAAAAGACACATTTTTCAACAGTTTTGGTACCATCGTTAGGCTACATAAACGGTATTACGTTAAGTTACACAACGATGACGTTTGGTCGTTAAAATTTTATGATTTGTGTAATTAAGATGAAAAAAATAAAAAAAATAAATTATCTCGATCCATTTAACAGGTTAAGAATATGTAATAAAGCTCTCTTTGAATATAAATTGTAATCCCATACGCATCCGATGCTTACAAATTAAATTTTTTTTTCATCCACAAAAAAGAATTTACGTAGTAACTTTTATAAGCCGAACTAACTTCCAGTTTACAATTGACATAAATGACAACAGTATAGCCGTGTGAAGTGGTGTTTCAATGAAAGTGGCGCGATAAATGAGAGTTGTATCAGATATAACATTATTGATAAAATTGCACGTTCTTTTATAAAACTATAATAGTGAAAAACTCTGTGTTAACTTTATTAACGGTTATGGGCTTACGTATAGCCTCGATTTTACCTAATATTAAGTGATAAATAAGAGTTGTATCAGACATAACATTATTGATAAAATTGCACGTTCTTTTATAAAACTATAATAGTGAAAAACTCTGTGTTAACTTTATTAACGGTTATGGGCTTACGTATAGCCTCGATTTTACCTAATATTAAGTGATAAATAAGAGTTGTATCAGACATAACATTATTGATAAAATTGCACGTTCTTTTATAAAACTATAATAGTGAAAAACTCTGTGTTAACTTTATTAACGGTTATGGGCTTA
>DWQX01003693.1:0-16992 GCA_018245475.1 Pharmacophagus antenor
TGAATGAATTATTAAACGTTGATTCTGTCTGCACAGTCTCTTTGGTCATGCAAGTTACACCTAATAACGAAATTAAACATCCACGATATGTATACATTATGTTTTAATATTTTTTCGGGTCTATATCGCGTAAATATTCACTAGGTACGATACCTAACATTCCTCGACGTTTGCATCGGCCGCGGTCGCCAGGCAGACTGATGCAGCTCGGCGTCGTCGTCGTGACGCGAGGATATTAGTTCCTACCCTCGTTTGGTGTTTATCTTGTGGTTTATCTAGGTGGTCTTTCACTGTGGAACTGTCAGTATTTTGATACGACGGACGTAAGCATATTAAGTTCGTACCAAGTGAATATTTACTGTTTTTTATATATTTTTTTAATATTTTTTATATTTTTTTTTATATTAATTATACTTATTAATTAGAAAAAATTTAAATCGTAGTTTACAAAATTCCATCGTCACAAAGCATATTATTATTTCACTCTTTATTGACGGTCGATCTAGTAATCTTAATATTTTTAAAATGGCTGTCTTTTGGGGTTGAGTCTGGGTTATGAGGGATTTTCACCCACTAAAAAGCTCTCGGTGTTAGCCCCTAATGCATCATGACGGATCCCGGGATGTCCTAAGGAATGCACCGTTACCCCTCTGCACTATATGTCCCAGGAAGGAACAGTCCACCCTACCCAGCACCCTCGCTGTGCTTCGGCGAACATGAAACCACTTCATGCTCGCCCTCCCCTTAGAACTCGCTTAATTGGCTGCTATGAGGGCTCCTACCTTCAAAAGCCGCAAACGTGATGCCCCTTATAGTCGCCTTTTACGACAGGCAGGTTTTTCTCTAATCCTATTCGTAATAGTCCGGGACTACAGGGCAAAACATCATTTGAATCTAGGTGCCGATACTTAAAAGCAATTGCTTTTCATCAAAATAGAGAATCGATGATAGTAAAATATTTAAAACCAAAAAAAAACCTTGGAAAAGGAATTATATATCGGTGCAAAAGTCTATTGTTTTTATTTTCCTAATACGGTGAAGTTAGCTCGCCAGGAATATTTTGGCTTTCATACACGTTACTGCCGGAACACTGCAACGTTGTTATGGACTTGACATTAAGGGCGGTACTAGTATATAGACGAGCGGCTTAAAAAAAACCTACAATCATTCAAACTTCACAACATATGTAGTCCCGGAAACGAATCAAAAACCTAGGTGTTACGAAGAGCACCCCACTTCTAAAAATAGGACTAAGGTAAATCTTGCCTGTCGTAAAAGGTGACTATAAGAGGCTTCACTTTAAGGGTGGCGGTCATCAAAGCTTACTAAGCGAGCGCTAGTAGGACAAAAAATATGAAGTGCTCTCATGTTTGCCGTCGTACAGCTAGGGTGCTAGAAAAAGATGAGGGTCCCTCACCGGGATGCGCTTAAGTACAGTGAAAAGGTGCAGCTGTGCGTGCCCTAGGAGACCCCGGGACCGCGCATTATTCACGGGGGTGACCATCGAGAGGGTTTTGCTAGATATTAATCTCACATAACCCTGACTTCGTCTCAGAAGCAGGGTATCTTTTGAAGATTTTCCCCGACACACTAAATAAGTGTTATAAGATAAAACTTTACCACCACCCAGGCAGTTTATAATTTGAGCTACAAATCCGCAAACTGATATACGTGTTTAAATTACAAAACCCCGCTTTTTACGATAGTTGTAAATTAACAATGTGCGATTGGTAGTCATTGCGCAATTAATTTAAACATTGGTTCTCGCCGTATGGTTACCAAGTGGTTACCGCGTCATAAATTTAACCATGGCCCGTAATTAGCGTACATTTCAAAAGTCATTTCCGATCACTCGTAACATTAGATCGTTAATTAAAGGTAATTACTTGGTTATCAATATTTTGTAAAACCGATATGACAGAACTTTTTTTGAATCAAACACAATTTTTTTATTATTAACTCTTGAAACGGGGACTGAGAACAAGGTATATGTTAGGCATATTTACTAGAAAACCGTCTGGTCGTATTATGCATTCATATTTATAATCGTGATGCAAAGTATATAGGTTGAGCATACTTTACCATATCCAACATCACTTCATTTGACACAGCATGAAATTGAGGTCAAAAGTTGTAACATTCTGTATAGATCAAATACAAAATATACTTTATTCAATTAGACCAGAAGTTCCCAAACTTTTTTTTCTCGCAGACCACTCATACATTCGCCACTACACGGCATCTTCAGATGTTAGGCGATCGACGCCGTATCGTTAAGATTTTAATTTAGTCGTAGTATTTGTGATTAAAAGATGCGAAAATTAGCAAAATATATTTTTACTACACTATTAAGTTATAGAGCTTTGCAAAGCATCGCTTGAATCAATAAATTATGTTCCTCGTATTAATGTCATGGATATTTGTTTTCATTTGATAATCTGTTAGGTTATGACGTAGAAACAAATGCTATTATAAATGTACTGCTAAGCTACACTTAAAACTATATTGACCGTAAATTTATAGTAAACTAATACTAAACATATCGTTGCTTTTGTCCACAGATAATACAAAAGATGCGTTCACACTGATTAGGTTTAATTGAACAAATCCAAGATGGCGGCGCGTCCCGCCGCTGTGATCGTGGAGCGCGCCTACAAATATTATGGTAGGCAGGACAAGCCCGATTACAAGCCCGTCCTTAGCTATTTGGATATGACAGTCGAGAGAGGAATTATGTAAGTCCTTCCTATGCTTTTACATGGTTAAACAATACGATGTTACGACACAGAAACGTTAAAGATGTCTACTTTGAACGACACACGCAAGATCAATATTTAATAATCATTTACACTTATACAATGTCAATTAAACAAAATTAAGCACTTGATAACATTTATTGCAACATATTTGGAAATTAATTTAAAGTAAATGCAGTATCACTTCCTAGCATTGGCGTTTCAAAATATTATTAAATTATTTTTAATACTTAATTATTATATAATTAAGTATTAAAAATGTTTAATATATTTATAAGACACGACTGGTACTTAAACAATGTTATATTTTTTACTGTAATTAACTAGCCGACACCCGCCCGTTTCTCTGGGATAGTTATATCTTCATTTATTATTAACATTATTCTCCCTCCATTATGTGTATTCTTTTTTGAATCCATCGTCTGTGAAAAATAAAAAGTTTCACGAAAGAATATATTTGAATTTCCACCTCCCTTTTCTCCCCTTAGGGCGATATTAAAAAAACCTTTCGCAATGGATACCTACACATCACAAAGAATAAACCCTCCAGATTTCATGACTATAGGTCCAGTGCCTTATGCCGTGCGATGATATTTAGATGAGTGAGTAAATCAGTCAGGCCTTTGAATTTTACGAGTAAAAAAAAATATTACCACTATAAGTAGAGATAGAAAAAGATACAAAAAATATTTTTTTTGCCTAACAAAAAGGTTTTCAGTGTGCAGTGATATCAAATAGATGATAATTCCAAAAATCTGAGCGTCTTAATTTTTTTACACTTGATGATCACACACAACATTTGTCTTAATATTTCTTTTGTGTAACCTTTTAAAACTCAAATTGCGTTTGCCGACGTTGTAAAGATTAGGAAAAAAATTAAACACATTAATACTATACTTTAATATAAAGCCGAACTACACCTGCAAGATGGTCATCCGGAATTTAACATGATGTGAATTTTGATATCTCCACGACTGTATTGTACACAGTACTCTATGGTTTTTGTGCCTAAGCCTTATGTATTAGAATAATAAATAAATAAAAATCGATGTTTGATCTATCAATCATCGTAATCGTCATCAACCGACAGACGCCGCCTGCTGGACGTAAGCTTCCCCCGAGGTTCTCCACATCGGTCCGTCCTTCCTGCCCGCATCCGGCGGCTTCCCGCGACCTTCACCTGAATTCTAATTCATCTAAATTTAATAATTTATTGATTCTACATTCGTAGTTAATTACTATGAACAAATGTTTAGTTTTTGATCATCGATTCTTTATATATGAAAAATATTTATATTAGGTCATTGTTCTTATGATTGATAACAATTTTTTTATTATATAATCACGTTATTACGTCTAATGATCCCTGATTCTACTTAATAACATTTAATCTTTTATTTATAACTCATTACTTTCCTTTATTAAGTTCGGAGATATGACGTCTTAATTTTTTTTTTATAAAACAATTAACTTTATTGGGTTTTGTGTCAATTTAACGTGTACGTTCCATGCACAAAGAATCATTTAATTGCTTCCTTATTTACCGTACTAACTACCACCAGGTAATTTTTATGTTTTATTTTTTGTCGGCAATGGGCTAACACTTGACCTCAATTGACACATGATGTCAAGTGACAACTAGTTTTCTGATAGTGAAGCGTGCCCGCAATATACTGTGACTCTCTCATGTACGATTGCCAGTACTCAACCGTGCTGTTATGAGGATAAATTGGCATTAAAGGTGATATCTAACCAAATAGGACAGAAGCCTTCCTTTTATCTGAGTCCATTACTCTTGTGCACCTAGAATCGAATCTGAGACCTCTGTGTTGCAAGACATTTGGTACGACTAAATACTACTAAATCGTCAATTTCTACCGCGAAGCGTAATGATGGAAACTTTATATTAAGCTAATTTTACGGAGAGTGTAGCAGGTGGACGTATCTCGGGGTTGCTGGACTTACTGAACGCTTATCACAATATGAAACGCCCTAGTTTTTAACGGTCTATGGGCGAAGGTGATCACTTTACATCAGGTGAACCGATCGCCCGTTCGCCTACTATTTCTATAAAAAAATGAAAATAAGTTGCCTAAAAATTGAACATATTGGAAAAGATTTTTGTTCAAGGCGTTTGAAAGAGCATAGAAGTTTGTTGACATTTTAATGTGCTAAAAGATTAACCTCTGCCATATCCTGGAACGGAAGCGAATAAATGCACACACTTGCTTCGTCTCGCACGCACCTAATCAATCAGTCAGTCAGAGACGTGAGTGAGATAGAATTTTACATTCTAAGACTGATAATACGCGGGTTCTAACGCAACTGAACTTGGTGAGGTGAAACATCGTGAGCAAATCGACATTCTGTACTAGTCTAACACTTAACTTCAATTTCACCTAATGTTAAGCAACAACGAGGCCGTAGATGGTGAAGCGTGCTCGTCCTGAATACTTCTGGCTATCACGTGTATGACTACTGGAACATAACAATGCTATTATGGCAGTAACTAGCTGAGAAGATTTGAAAAAAACCTACTAAAACCCAAACTCAGCTACTCATGTGGCCCGAGAACCATCGTGTGACCAGGCAAGCTACAAATCATAGTGCCTTGGTGGTAGTTGAATATTACAAGTATAAGATATTTGAGGACGCGTATCTGCGAATCCAAATTGGCCTGCACATTGGTTTATTGCCTTTACAGTCTCTCCGAGGGAAAAAGTAGGGCTTTAAGAATTCATGCTGCAAGAAAAATGTTTATTTATCAGTTGTGGGCTAAACACTCGAGGTCGATTTCATTCAATGTTAAGTGACAATGACGGCCTAAATGATGAAGCGTGTGCGCCTAGAATACATTTGGCACTCACATGTATGATTGCTGGAACAAAGCAATGCCGTTATGGCAATGAATTGACATTGAGAGTTGTAAATAGCCAGGCGGGTTTGAAATACCCCACCACCATCCAGACTCCACTACTCCTAAGGCCCGGGAATCAACTCGAGTCCTCCGCGTCACATGATGTGGGTAAACCACTGCGCCACGGAGGCAGTCGCAAAATGGACTATCATTTCTGTTAACGCGCGTTAATAAATGTTAATGATCAACAATTGTTGTCAAAGCTGCGTTACCGGGATTCGATTTCGAAATAGAACATAACGTTTAAATACAAATAAAAACAAATAAAGCTAGTTTATTATAAAAAAACGTGCATAATTTTAATATAACCAAACTATACATTTTTTTAACTTGTCCACACAAGTTATTTTGAGATGTTTGCCTTAACATGCATATTATATTTAAAATCACCTTGAAACGGGTTACATTATTGATGCAATATATATCCTTATACGTTTCGCGCACACCTTGTATTATGTTTCTCTTGTATACGTTATCCCTTATATAGTTTTACGTCTGGTCTAAGATTTTCATTGTGTAATAATATTACATACAGAATGCATACAAAAATAGTAAAACACGAAAAGGTATACTTCTTTATCTCATTGTAGATGCCTGCTTCGCATGGTCTAAAAGTGAACTCAATAATAATGGCTAAGTGCGAGTCGGAATCGCGACGCCAAGTGTTCCGTATTAAGCATGTGTGGCATATATCGCGGAATAGAAATACACAATCTGTACCTAGCTATCATGGTTCATGAGATGGAGCCCCCTGACAGACGGACAGACGGATGGCAGAGGTTTAGTAATAACGTTCCTTTCCGTAAAAGTTAAAACGGATTGTCGTAACTGTATATGAATTATTAAATGGTTAAATATTTTTGACACGTTGTGCCCACGCAATTTTAAATGGAAATCCATATTATATGATAATTAAGTCGACCAAATAAATTTTAAATGATATCTTAAATTTTACTGTCACAGTGGAACAAAAAGGTGTGTCAGTCAGTGGTGACTGACGCGGACTAAGCCGAAAGTATAGTGCCAGTCAGCTCTGACGCGGCACTCAACGTGTTAAGCAACGATAAGAAGTCGATTCTTCTTAATTCAACGCTTTTTTCTATTTTAAGTACCGTACATAGACTGTTGAGGAATATTCTAATTTTTATATTTTCCTTTTATTTTCGTAGGAAAAGTATATTAATAGTCTGTACCAAAATATTAGAAAAAAAAATTTACAATATTAAAAGAGGACAAATAGGAAACATTAATTTGGAACATGTCCATTTCCATTCAAACTATGCTAATTTTTTTTTGTTATTAGGAGCTTATATCACATTGGTCACAAAGAAATTAAACACTAACGATAGAAATCTCTCGATTTTTTTTTTTGTAAAAGTTATCACCCGTGTAGCCATCAAGTAACGTGAAATGCTTACCACCTCACGTGCCGAAAAAAAAAAGTATATAATTGTGTGTCGCAGATATGGACTCCTCGGTGCTTCTGGGTGTGGAAAGACGACGCTACTATCCTGTATTGTCGGTAGACGAAAATTGGACGGCGGAGATATCTGGGTACTGGGGGGGAAGCCTGGTGAGAAGGGCAGCGGCGTACCGGGCCCTAGGGTTGGATATATGCCACAGGTCAATTATTTTATATATTTCCTTTTTCGTTTGTATATTTCCCATTTCAAAGTCTGTTTTCTTTCGAACAGCCGCCGTGATTCATTGCCACCGGAGTACTGGATTCTGAATGATGCTAGCGTTTTTCGAACCCGCCCGACAACCATTTTTTATCAGTTATGGGTTAACACTTGACCTCCATCACACCTGATGTTAAGTGACAAATGAAGCCGTAGGTGGTGAAGCATGTTCGCTTAGATCTAGATCTACCCGGCTTGTTAGCTACCAACCTCAATGTCAATTTGCCGCTATAACAACATTGCTGTGTTCCGACAGTCATACATGTGAGAGCCAGAATTATCCGGGCCCAACGCGCTTCTCCATCTGCGGTCTGATTGTAACTTTACTTTTGTTTAAATCGTGATAGTTTATAACAAAAAAAAACAAATCTGTCTAACTCTCTCTAACCTCTGCAACGCCTATTTCTGTGATCATGCAATAGTATACAAGCGTAACTACGTTCTATTTTGAATGGCTAGTGAAAATGAGTAACCAAAGACTGAACAATTGATCTCAAACGTCTCATAACAACCTTCAGTACCTTATGTTGTGTAAATATCGTACCAAGCTGTTATATATATGTTTACTGCCTGTATTGCCCAACGTAAATCAAATGCCGTCATTACGTTTGTGTATGTGTGCAAATATAAAAATCAGATCAAAATCTATTTATTCAAGTTATTCCACCACGTAACACTTTTGAACGCAATTATTTATATATATTTATACGTCAAGACCGCAACTTGTTTTACCTCCTTACCTCTTCATATGTGGTCTAACTATGAAGAAAAAACTGCGGCACAAACTCCTCTCTAATCCCTGTACTTAACGCGTGGACACTGTAGATTTTATAACTACACTAACGTATAACTTAATTATTAAATAATAAAGATGATCCAGAATGACACAAATAATTTGTTTGCCTACAGGATATAGCATTGGTCGCGGAGTTTTCGGTACGAGACGCGATATACTACTTTGGTAGGATATACGGGATGCCAATGAAGAAGTTGGCGGAACGCTTCGACTTTCTCACCAACTTACTGGATTTGCCCAGCGGCGGGCGTCTCGTCAAGTCGCTGTCAGGTGGACAGCAGAGGCGGGTGTCGCTGGCCGCTGCCCTCGTCCATGAACCGGAGCTGCTGATCTTGGACGAGCCAACCGTGGGTTTGGATCCAGTGCTGAGAGAAAGGTAAGGGATTTATACAAAAACTTAAATTCAAAATCCTTTTTTCAAATTGGATTTATTTTTGTATATCGCCTTTAAATCATCATAAATTAAGTCAGACCAGAAAATATCGTCTACTGAAAAGAATTCACTAGAAACTTTGTGGGATTTCTCTTAATTTGTAATTGTAGTCAAAATTTATTTAGAGTGCATGAAAGAAAGTGATCGTGAACTGTTCACTTCCAAATATTAGTGTCAATTATGTATTCATCCACGCTATAATATGCTTTATCACACCATTTCCGTTTGAGAAATAAACAAATTGTTCGAAGATAGATTGACGCCATTTGGTATAATACATAAAAAATATTAAAAACGTATCCATTGATTTTTGAAAGAATTAAATTTTACTCACCTTTTTTTTATCTTCTCATCTTATACATTGATTTTAGAATGGTTATGAATTAAGACTTTCCGGTACAGAGATTAATCCCAAAACAATAAAGAGAAGCGTATGGCAACATTTGAGATATACCGAGGTATTTCATAATGTAACGCTACATGATGCGTTAGACAATCAATATTTTTTCTGCTAATAACAATATAGTTTATGTAGTGCTAGTTGGAAAATATATATATATACTGCAACATATATTTGTTTCTCGTCTGATGTTAAGTGACAATGAAGCCGTAGATGGTAAAGCGTGTCCGCCCAGAATACATCTGTCTCACACACATAGGACTGTCGGAACACAGCAATGCTGTTATGGCGGCAGGTTGACATTGAGGGTGGTAGCTAGCTAGGTGGGTTCGAAAAACCCTGTCACCATCTAGATTCTACTAATCCTGTAGCCTAGGAATCGAACCGGGACATCCGCGATACTAGGCAATCGGGAAACCACTGCGCCACGGAGGTAGTCTAAATGGCTATGGTGGCGATAAGCAAAAAAAATAATAGCCACTGTAGCTGAGCTTACGGCTTTATTGTAATGTAAACCGCTACTACAACAATCTAATCCGAATACAATTAGCAAACTTATACCTCTCGGCACAAATGAGCGATACATTGTTAATTTTTAAAATGCAAGATCGAAAGAAACTAGTAACTTTCTGTCCGATATATCCATCATAAATATCATGTATTAATTGATCAGATTACAATAAAATATATTAATGTCGCATTAGTAAAAGAATACCGATTTTATTTAGAAATATAATACGAATTTAAATTCTTTGCAGATAAATAAATATTACCATTCATATTTCTATAATAAGTTAACGCAGTAGATTGTCACTTGGTTTATATGATGGCTAAAAATACCTAACGCTTGGACAATAAATGTAAAGATATATGGTCACTTTTATAATGAAAGTGTCCGCTTTTTAAATTGCATTTTGTGAATCAAATGAGGAAGAAAGTATTAATTAAAGTATAATATTGAGTAAATTTAAATACTTGGAGTTGCTTTGACGATTATCCAAATCGCTAGATTGGTCGCTAGCCTTTAGTAGAAGATGGCACCTAAAAATGAAGGAATATAAATACACTTCTCCAGTGGGACAGTCTATTATAATCAAATAACTTCATTATTTAGATTATTTTCACTGCAAGGTTTTATAATGAACTATTTAAAGTTTGGGGCATAGTGATAAATTTAAAGAATTTTTGGTTATATCAAATAAGAAACGTAGATATGCAGCTATAGATGAAAAAGTTATCGATGTAAACAACGGTGAAACCTGTTTTATACCTAGAGTAGTATAACTATAGTGTTGGATTAATGTAGTATGTGAGAGTCAAAGCATGCTTCACCATCTACGGCTTCATTGTCACTTAACATCATATGTTAATTTAGGTCAAGTGTTTACCCATTGCCGTTAAAAAATTTTCATTCACCAGTCGATCAATTTTGCCATACAAGTTATTTATTTTTATATCTATAATATAATAATAAAATGCATCTAATCTTTAGTAAAAATATCATAATTCATTTTATATTAAAATTAATGACAAATTAAAGGCTATTAGAGTTTAAGAACGGGTTCTGGATGCATTCATATGTTTCTTTTTTATTTAATCACGTATTTAATAAATAAAACTACCGGTTTTAAATACCCACTGATTCCCAAAACACAGCTGTTCAATCCTAGTTCGGGAGTCAAAGACCACATATAATTGGAAAATGTAAATTCAGTCTTAAATAAAGTTTATTATTATTAGCCATCTATAATAACTATGAAGTTTTCTAAACAATTGAGATTTACTGACTCTTCTGCTAGCTGTTATTTTGTTTTTGCCAATTGTACACGTTCGTGAACTTCGAAATATTTTAATTAAAACCATTCATAATACGTCATAAAAAAAATTCTTTCTAAACACAGAATATATTTGACCTTATAACGCGTAGTCTCCCGTTCGATTCTAGAGCCACCATCATAATATTTTTGTGGTCACTATATCTCTTCCGATAATCATAAACATAACAGTAGAAAAAACCACAACCTACTGCAGTTCACTAAGCAGATTACAAATTCAAAAAACAAATTTATTATAATTGAGATCAAGTGCATGATGTCATATACAATAATTAAATAAACCTTTCACCGCTCTTGGACTTGACGCTTCCTGCTTACAGGAACCGGACCACTGAACCTCGGCTCACTGGCCCGGGAGTTCGGTAAATATCTGACGAGTTTCCTACCGGCGTTCTTGACTTGGGGTTCATGCAAACAAAACGATGACTTTTAAAATACTGGAGCGCTCAACATGATTCTTAATAGTTACTTATACTCGTATGAATGAGGCAAAGGACGCTTAAAGAATTGCGTTTGTTAATTTGAGAACCTTTGTAGATATTTCATTTTTGAATCGTATTGGATGAAAACCTTGGACACCTCTGGTCCAGGCCCGCATATTTTTTTTTAGAGAAATTTTCATAAGACTAAATGAAGCGACCCGAAACCCCGGACCCTGCACCTATTTGACACAAAGAATAAGCCTGGCCTTCCAGCGAGGCAATGCCATTAGTTGGTTCGGTACTCTGCCAGTTGAAGATGACGTGGAGCTTTTCTTTTTTATATAGTATTTATATTGTTTATTATTAGTATATGACTTAACATAGATTAATTATAAACAATATTTTGGAATAACAAACCTAAAAACCAGCATAAAATCGTATATATATATATACATATTATATATCAATAGTACCATAAAAATTATGCACTATCTGCATATTTGCCTAAATAGATTTTTCACCAATTGTTATTTACGCTTTTGTCACGTTAGGTGTTGCTTGTAAGTATAGCTCTCATGAGTCATCGGCTTTAAAGAACTTATTAAAAATTTAATTTGTATTAATCCAGGATCAATGTGTTGCTATAACAACATTCATGTGTGAGAACCAGATGTATTCTGGGAAAACATGCTTCACCATCAACGGCCCATTTATCACTTAACAGCAGGTGAAATCGAGATCAAGTATTAACCCCTCACCGATAAAAAAAATTTACGAACTAATGCCGTCATATGAGCGACATTATACAACTTCTATAAAATTGGTGGATAATGTTTACATTGAAATAGTTTTATTTTGTCATCATTCCTGCATTCAGTTGGATATCGCATATATTCAGCAATTGCTTTTGGGCACATTTTAAACTAAAACAATATAATTTTCTAAAAATATCTCCATCCATTGATCATCATACCAAGAAATACGCCCTTACGTTAAAAGTTACTGAAGCTTTAAGTCCTGCATAATGGCGTCAAAGTAGAAAACAATTTATAAAAATAACACTATTACCATCAAGACCTTGACACCACAATAAAACCGCTGGTCTTCAATAAACAGTTTCGTAAAAACACTCATCAAAGTAAACTTAAACCTTATATTGAATGTCCTTTAAAACAATTTTATTTATTTCAGTTTTCAATACGAATTAAAAATATCTTTATTCTTATACGAATACGCTTCAATGTTCCGTCGAGATTTATATATCTGCTTTTTGTGTCAAGATTAAGATATGACGAGCAAATATAATATTTGAAGATTAAATTCGTAGAGGTCCTTCAGAAAATCGTGCATTTAACGTGTATAAACGTCGACAAGCGTAGCTTGACCCTATAATGAAGTAAAGCAAACTTTAACAACAAACATTACCCAACTGAATCAAATAAAAAACAACCTTAAACGTACACAATTTACACAATTAATTGACAAACAAACAACAAGTTTATTTCTCTCCCGACGGTACATAAACAAAAAATTATTTGTGTAAATGAGTTATTTGGCGACATAAGAAGTTCAAAAATGTGTAGGTGCTATAAATAAAACAATTTTCAACATAATCGTGTGATATACCAGACGTACGAATCTGTATAAATAGTAAATGTTTAGTGAAATATTATGATTAACCTTACCTATACGCGAAATTTGTCACATTAAAGAAATTGCATAATCTGCGTAAAATTCTTACTTCTGAAGAGGGTAAATACACGTGACATTTCCGTCCTCTACACACTCATAGTCGATGGTCATCGTTAGCGCGTTAGGAGGAGTTGATAAAAAGTTCTGTACACTAACATGCAAGACGGGAAATATAGGAATACAATAATGAACGAAATTACCATAGGCTCGAAAAAAAAACATGAGGTCCGTGAATATAGTGTCAATTGGCTATGATAGCCCGCTCCTTCAAAACCTTACACTTGTAGACTATTACCTTACCTTCTACGACCGGACCTCTGATTGTTAATAGAATTTTTTTTATCTGTTTTAGGCTAACATATGACCGCAATTTCACTTGATGTTAACACTTTGCGGTCGATGACTTTTATTGATTTTACCTTATCTTCGTTAAAACGTGTCTTTCGCCACTTCATAAAAAAAAAAATTAACAGCAAATCAAAACTAATACCGCTTTCCTACCACATGATAGTAACGAAATATAACATAAACCTTAACGTAACATGATGAAGACCTGCGGCGCCTTCCGACCGCTAGGGTTAAGTGATAATGAAGCCGTAAATGGTAAGCGTGTTCGCCCAGAACACTTTTGGTTTTCACTTGTATATCTGCGTGAACACAGCGACGGTGATATGGCGGCAGATTGATTAGTTAGAGAAACCCTATTACCAGTCATACTCCACTTCACTCGTGACCCGGATAGCGAACCCCGATCTTCCGCGTTACAAAGCAAGCGATAAACCAATGCGCCACGGAGGCAGTCAAGCTAGTACATAGTCGTACTAATTATCTAGCTTTCCAGTCCAATCAAAGTTGCGTAATCTATCTTTATATCGGGTCATCAGTGCCAATTTCCAACAATACTGCTCTCCGCATGGCAAGTGATATCTTGACCAATGCGTTTGGAAATAGTATTAAATTTTATCCGCTTGCCATTCGAGTCGCATTGTTACGCTACAAGTGCGTTTTAAGCAACTTTGATGGAATTCACGTTTACTTCTACGCAACGTTCAGATTCAAATAAAAAAAAATCGATTTAAATTTATTAAAAAAGTTTTTCCGAGGCAAAAAATTAAATTCAAATTAATATAATATGAAAAATCACATTCTGAAGAGATATTATGAACAGTACATAATTAAACATCTCTCTTCTCCACAACGTTTTTTTATCAATAATAAAAATCGGATGGCTATGTAAAAAGTAATATTTTTAATGCCACCACATAATGTTATCTGCCGCTATAACGGCGTTGATGTGTTCCAGCAGTCATATGTGTGGGATCCAGAGAATTCTGGGCGAGCACGCTTGCTTATACGGCCTCTTTGTCACTTAACGTCATGTGAAATAAAGGTCAAGTGTTGGCCCATTACTTATCATTAAATTTAAAATTTAAAAAAAAAGTATAAAGAATAAAATGTTATTTTGCATCTGTTCTTAATTTCTTTATAAGCTTTGTTATCGTTTTTCTTTTTCGATTCTCTATCGACGGTTATAGTTGAAAAAGCATTTGCTATCGTACCTGTACTCACACCAGAACTTTATAATCATGTAGTGTTCCGTTTTCAGGATCTGGGACTTCCTCGCTGAGCTGGCGCGTGGCGGTACTACTGTCATCATAACGACGCATTACATTGACGAAACTAAGCAAGCGCACAAGGTGAGACATGTTTATTATAAATACAATCGTAATGCTAAAGGCATAGACCGGGTTTTGGAATGCTTGACTTTGAATACTTGCAAAAATTTAAAATCACCTTTTTTAAATTGGTCGAATACGCAATTTATTTTTTTATCGTTAATGTTCAAACACATATTGTGTTCACACGATTCTATTTGCGTGTAATTAATCAATTTTATAATGTACTTCGGCAAATTAAGCTCTTCAAATATTTGTCGACAAATATTCCATTTACATATGTACATTGTTGATGTAATAATTAGAATACATATTTTTTATTTTAACAAATTTAATGCCTACTTTTTTATAGACAATAGGCTAACACACATCCTATTTTTGACACGACTTTAAATGGATATAATCAATTTAAAATGCCTCCTTGTGAATTGCCGCAGGGTAAACATTTGTGGATATACAACAGGCCTACATTACGGTTGTTTGTCCACTAAATGGAATGTAAACTTATTATTTACAAGTAAAAACCAAACAGGTCAAGCGTGTCATTCGCATGACTGTAAGCTAGTTCAATGTATCCCTTAGGATATCCACACTGCACTGTTTTGTTAGCGCTCTTAGGCACACGATGTATATATATCATATTTTAATCTATATTTTATCGGTTATGGGCTAACACTTAATCACAAATTCACCTAATCTTAAGTGGCAATGAGGCCGTAAATGGTGAAGTGTGCTCGCCCAGAATACTCCGAATCTCACATGACTGCCGGAATGCAGCACACTGATATAACAGCATATTGATGTTAAAAGTGGTAGTTAGGAAAAACACAACAGTCCATATTCTTCTGCTCATGGGGCCCCAGAAGCGTCCCGGGCGCTACCGGGCAAGCGGTAATGGTTTACCGCTAGCACGGGTTATATTATATATATATATATATATTACGCCACAGGGTTAATCAGAATTTAATTTTATTAAGTATGATTTCATTTGAGTGGCAGCCCGGTAATGTTCTTATCAAATTCCTCCATTATACTTATTAATGTTAAAATATTTATAAAGAAATCAACAAAGTCCATACTTGGAAAAAAATATCAAGTTTATTTTTAGTTATAAATACTCAATTTGATTTTGTTATTCTTCAATTTGGTTTCGTAATCGCCGTGTACATGTGGTTTTTTACCATGAATTATAAATAAATGGTCAGGAGCGAATCGAACACGCACCGCAAACGTTTCCGTAACATAAACAATGTGAAAATTTCCACCTATTACGGCTCATGAGATAAACACCCTTGAGAAACGAACAGACAAATGAACAGACGTCGGAGGCTTAGTTGCAGGGTTCCCTTTGCCTCCCTTTGGCGATTTTAGGGTTCCGTACCCTAAAATCGTTGATAATAATGATATAAATTCAGAATCGACTTTTTATAGAGATTTTTTGTCATCCATTTATGTCATCGTATGTCTATACATTGGTTGCAAGGTCTCTACAATGTCAGTATAGAGTACTTATGGGCAATACACAAACACAAATAAAAACACCTACGTAATAAAATTATGTGTTTTTCATATTTATCTTCAAGATCTATTATATAGATTTTTATTATTGTTATAGAAGTATTTATAACGAATTATTGTTTCATAGGTAAATCAAACTTTTGGATTATATATTATGATAGATATCGCTCCTATTTCTAGATCGGCCTTCTCCGCGATGGACAACTGCTGGCAGAGGACTCACCCAGCGAGATCCTGCGCAAATACGACTGTGATACCCTAGAAGATGCTTTCTTGAAGATGGCTTTGAGGCAGCACGAGATTACGAATAGAAGATCAAGTTAGTTGATATTTTCCGTTGTATGAGAGACATGATTAGGCGTTTGGTTTAGAAGCTTTTGACTAGACTTAACTACTTAACTTGAACTAGACTGTCTGTATACATGCCGAATTTATGTTTGCACTTTCCGATCCGTTTCTATTCCAATCACTCATCCTAATAAATCCGGTCCCATTCATTGTCCGTTCGCGATCTATTCTATCGTCATCGTCCCATTCAATTTCTATTCCTGTCTTGTTCTATTCCTATTCCTCTCTTGTTTACTAATCGTTTCGTTCTTTCCTTTCCCATTCCTGTCACGCTCATTCTTCGCTTTATATTCAGTCCATTTTAACTTTAAATCTGTTTGCAACGTGTTGACATAAGTTATTACTTTGCAGCTCTAACGGCGTCTCCCGATGTAATACCAGCTGACGGCATCGTCAACAACACGAACAGCCGCTACCAGTCGCGGGACGACTTTAACATCGTCACCAGCAGCACTGATGTAAGTATATAGATTTAATTAATTCACTGCCAGCAACATGATGCCTTTTTATTCAATAT
>DWQX01003694.1:0-16991 GCA_018245475.1 Pharmacophagus antenor
ATATATATATTATCATAATAATAATTTGAACTTATTAATGAACCGATATTCACTGTTAAGTACATATTTTTTCAAATAACTATATAATAATCAAACTGTAGTATAAATAGATTTTACAAAAGAACAAATAAAAAAAGCACTACGTTTATTTAAATAAAGTATATAAAATTGCATAGAATTAATTTTATATTATTATTTTATTGTAATTCCGGTACTGAACTTGTTGTTAAATTAGGATTTTATTAGCAATTTATTAAAACGAGTATATGATTTAATTAATGTGGGAATTATGAATAAATTTGTTTTAAAGCTTTTAACGATAGTCTTAAAGATGTTTCAATTATATTATTAAATGTATAATGAATACATTTATTTTAATTACGTAAACAGTCAAGACCTTTGAAATTTTAATCGTCATACCCTACAACTTTTAACTTGGCCAAGTTAGGATCACCTTAAACCTTCACTGCCTATACATAATGCGGATATACAATACCCACGAAACCTTCAAGGCCTTTTACGTTATTCACAGAAAATGCACATGTACCCGACATTAATTGTACAAGAAACTTGAAATTGAAACCGCCAATGTCATAGATGTAGCCCAACTACGTACTTAGTTTAGTGAAACTGAAATTTTAGTTGTTTCCATGTTAAAGATAATCCAGTTTGACCGTGACGACAATATATCGTTTGTTATATCATTGTTTCATATATGCAAATCAATGTAAAACCGGTTTGGAAATCAATTATGTCCAGAAACTCCAATAACTATATGATTATTTTCAATATCCAAAGCTAAACTATTATGGAAACATCCTTGTAGAACTGGGAACATGTTAGTTATGAAAAGTGGTCAATGCAGTAATAATAAACAATAATAAAAAAGAAATTTTAATCTATCGCAATATTGAAGGTAAGAATTTTAATGCCCTTTAATAAATGACCATTGTAGCCAACTAAATCATAATTATGGAGTTTCTTAGTAAAACCGCAAATATGTATGACTACAAAAATAATTTATTCAAAGGACAAAACAGTATACTTAATTAATACCTTACTAGATTTTTTGTTCAAAGCAATTGCTATAAAATTCCTGAAACTTGTTATGAATACTATTCATTTATTGTTTATGTTTTTATATATTCTGTATGAAACTATATTATATCAAAACTACTTAATTGTACACAAATAAGAAAAGATTGTTTATTGTTTAATTGATTCTTTTATTGACAATAAACGAAATACTATGTAGATAAATTGAGTGTTTTTTTTTTAATTATGTCTAACTGAAAACATAAACTTAAGTGGTTTTAAATAAAAACAAAGAGGGGCTTTTATAGTCAATAACATCAATAAAAGATATAATATTTAGTAAAAATCATAATGTGCGTTTGCTACTACTAACATACAGAAGTGAACAGTTATTGAACTATCGTCATTATCTAATTATGACACCTCAGGTGGTATTGCTGATTACTGTAACATAGTTAATTGATAATATTGATTTACGTGTACATACATGACCATACATGACCTGTAATCGTTATAATATCCTTGAAACACCTTAAGAACCTTAAAGCAATTCGTTGATTATTATTCAATAATTAATATTTTAATAGCCTTGCCTAGTGAAATAGAATGCCTTGCCTAATAAAATTTTAATAAATTATGCCGTTGTTATTGGTAAACATTACGATTCTTCGTGTTGTCGTTTCGTGATTGAAAAAATGCAATAAACGTGAGCCTTTTAAGTTTAAAACTACTCACTGTCTTTTTATTTATTACAAATGAGCCGACACCTGGCTGTTTCTCTGGTAGTGTTAATTTTTTATTTAATGTTAAGATTAATCACTCCCCCTCCCCCTTCACCATACCTAAATGTGTATTAATTTTCTAATCCATTGATTTGGAAAATATTTTTTTTATCTAATTTTAAAGTCTCCTTTTGAATTTTGTCGTTAAGGAGGGGAACCCTAACAGATAAAATTTAAAAAAATATTAGTGGATACCTTTCGTATTATTAGTATTCCAAAATTCAAGTTTCTAGTACCAGTGAGCTTGGTTATGCCTAATGTAGGTCAATCAGTCATTCCTGTGGGACATCGGATTTGACTGGGTGCTGCGCGGCGCGACTCCCCTGGATGGATGTCATCTGCTATGCATTGCATACCCTTGCGGTGTGCAGTGCCTGGTCGGAGCAGCGCCGTGCTGTTGAGGGCTTGATCGGGCCGGATCTCTCTCTGGCGCGGACCGTGGAATCCATGGTTCGTGACGAGAGAGTCTGGGAGGCCGTGTCTTCCTTCGCCGAGGAGGTCATGTCCCGCAAGGAGGGCGAGGAGCGGGACAGCGAGGAGAACTCCCATAACCCGCTCCACCGAAGACGAAAGGGGCGGCGGAGGCGGTTGCAAGACCGCCTTCACCTCCCGAACGCAGGTGCGCGGGCAACCAGTGGTGGGACACCGGTGTTGCCTGCGTTGCACGCACCTGCACCGCCTGTAGACGCAGCTCCTGCGTCCACTTCGCCTCCCCCGACCACCTGGGGGACACAAGCGGGCCTGCGCAAGCGGGCATCCTCTGGCAGGGTCGTGATCGTATCCGAACAGATTCCCATGACCCTGCCCGGCTCATCCAATGATGCCAACATTATCCTGTCTTCATCGTCCGATTCGTCGGGTTATGGGGGCTGGGTTTGGGACGGCGGAGGAGGGAGCAGGAGGACTAGCGGTTTACCATCGCGGGGTTTTAGTGGGTAGCCCCTGGGTCACGTTTCCAGGAGACGTGCCCTTTTCAGAGCACTGGAAGCCCCACACACGTCCCCCCCTTCCCACGGGGGGGGGGATACGGTGCAGTACTGCATTTCCCCACGCAAACAAAAAAAAAGGACAATCAGTCATTAAGAATTTGAATTTTGTATAATATGTAATCAAAAAATTTTTCTTCGCTTTTCCACTAAGAAATTTATTTTTCTACAAAAATCTAATTATTTTATTTAATATAAAAATTATAATTTTGTTTTTCAAAATTTAAATGAAATATTGTAAATGAAAATATTGTTCTGCTTTTAAGATTCTTTTAATAAAATAAATATTATGTTGAATAAGAAAAATACGTATGTTGTCAATTTGTATTTTACAATAATCAATATTTACTCCAATAATAAATTATACATTCAATCAATTTCGATTTGTATAATTTCACTTCAATCAATGATATTATTACAGCTTACTATATCTTAAAAAAAAATGTCAGACTGTAGAAAAGAATGTGTTAAACCGAAACGAAAATTCGTTCATATTACTTAGTTACAATGACCATTATATATTTTCCACAAATTTCTTTGGAACTTACATATATACTACTTGTTAAATTTACTATACAAATTTCTTACTGTACCTTAAACCTATCATATTCAGCTGTACCATGCAAACTCGATCGAGTTAATAACTACCTTCTCGATGCAAACTCGAACACTCTCGAAGATAAAAACGATATTATTATCGCGACGAATTTTTCGAAGAGTTTTCGCGGTCAGTGCAATAAAGAAGAGTTACGACAGTGTTGATTTTAAAATAATGAGCTCAGTAATTTCACAACGGCACCTTATATTTTGCGATACACACTTATTACGTGACGTACACTCCCCGCTAAAAGTACCCGCTTTTGATGGCAACCCATTTTGCACAAGTTATGCATTTTAAATTGCTATTTAAAAAAAAAATGTGAAATTCTTTTATTTCTATTGCAATATTATAATTAACAAAATATATGAATAAAAGTAGACATTTTTTTTAATTTTTTTTGTGAAAATACATTATAGTTTAATAGGTATATTAACAATAGACATGAAAACATATAATAAAATAAATAAATTAAATTACAACAAATTCTAATATTTTATTCCATTTTGATGTTAAGTTCTTAAAGTGAATTTAATCAATAAAATGAATAAAGCTACAACTACTAATTTGCTAATGCCAATAAAGTAAATTTGGTTCTTTGAATAACCTGTAACAATATATCACGTTTAACGGCTCGAACAGTGTTTAGATAATGCAATAAAATTCTGCAGTGTTACCTCGGATACCGTCGCGAAGGTAATTTCAATTATTTCTTAGTAATTTGAATTTAAATTGTCCAATTATCTCAAATGAAATATTTAAACTTGCATCTAACTGTTCCCATTCGTCAAATGTGTAATATAATAAAAAATTTAACAATCTTCAATTTAATAATCTTCAAGATCTTATCCTTAACTTTTTTTTTCAACTATAAACATACTTGTTATGACTATATTAAGAGCCCATAATTCCCGAAATGCTTTTTTTTATTTCTCCATACATTAGACATCAACGTTACCTTTACAAAAGAATTTATTACAATTTCTAAAACGCAAAAATTTATAAAACATAAAATTTCAATATTATTTTAAAAACATGGTTATAAACAATATAGCATTTGAATGCTACTAAATTTAAAAAGTCAAAACAGAGCGATAGCGATGTTACAGACGCAAAAAGGCGGGAAAAATAATAATTAACGTAGAAACCTCCATCAGGAGACAAGCGCACGGGGCGGCGTCGCATTTGCGACTAGCGCTATCGTTCAAGTCACAGCCTGTACCGTTAGACAGAGAGAGCGAAATGGAGCCATGTATTAAAAAGGGACAACAGAAGGCCCGCGCCCCGTCCGCGAGTCATCCGGAAGCCTCTGAAACTGGACCGTTTTCTTTTCTTGTTATTATTGAGATCGACTCTCAAGTTCTGTTGTTGTCGCGCGGCGCGCAGCTCGCGCTGATAACGCGATGCCACACCGACCTGCGCACGCGCACCACGCATCGCTCCGCAGCTTAAAGCTCACGCGGCCTCTATAGGACCACCCCTCGTTTTGGAATGGATTTACAAGTGATTGTGCTCACTGAAACAAGAAACGTAATGACATTGATCAGTGAATAGGATATTTGGCAATTGAACATAGTGTAGGAAAAAAAGTGAAACCTATTCAGTGCAAAAATTCGAAACAAATTGAAGGATATTTTTATTAAACTATTAATAATAAGTGAATTGAAAATCTGAAACTGAATAATAAAATTGGTGATTGTACGGACAATTTTCTGTAAACAAAGGTAGGTTTTAAATACCTATTTATTATTACTTTTTATAATCTTATTTACATTTAGACTGAAAATTTAATTTGTAAATAAAATATATGTGTGATTTTGCACCATCCTTTTATTTACGCGTTTGAACATTAAACTTGACGAATATTTTAAGGGTTGCGAAAAATATTCTGAACCGAATACGGTAAAATAATTAATCCAGTTGTTTTCTTTAATATTTGCGTCATTCGCATCGTCATTCATCAATCAAGTTGCAAATTGAACTAAATCATTATTATTAAAGCATAAAGATTATGATATTAAATAAAGCATAATCTGACCACAACTCACAATTTTATCGCTTGTAATTTGGCAACGATAAAATTAATTTGTTGTTTATGTAAAATAGTGCGACAAATTGATCATTAAATTAAATGGATTTTCTCACGCTTAGATTGTTTCATTGCAAAAAGTTATGTTTGCAAATATAATTTCGTATCCCTTTATAGAAAAATATTTATTTTATAATACTTTAATTAATCCAACTTTTTAACAAAATTTTCGTAACATATGCGCGATTTTGTGAGCATTAACTAAAAATAACATAACAAGCAAAACCTACCGTAAAAAAATATTTTCACTAAACCTACCCAAAACACAGTAAGAGTGGAAAAACAAAAGTGAAGGGTACAGTTTCACCGCAATTTTCACTCGATATAACGATGAAATAAATCAAAAATAAAATAAACAAGATTATTCGACCTAGTAAACCAGAAAGTGAGTTACGCCGTGCAACCGCCCGCCGACGGCCGACGGATAATTTTTTTGCTCGGTTCTTAACCATTGTAGTCCAATTCACTATGACTTTACCAACTTTGATAAATACATACTTAAATAGATCTATAACTGTACACAGATTTCTAAATACATATCAATTTTACACTATCGTTTTTTTTAACAAAAATCGGACAAAAAGATTTTTCGTTTTTGTTTTTTGGAAGACGTTTTGGAATTTAGCTTGGTATTCGTATAAAATAATCAAAGAAAAATATAACGCTTTTTTTATGCGTGTGTGATAATGGTTTAAAATTTAAAAAATAGTTTCTTTTGATTAAATAAATTAACATTACTTAATTATTTATAACAACAATAAATAAATTAATTTATAGGTTCTTGCGTAGTTTAATAGTAAAAAAAAACGCAAATCCTACTTGCATTAAATTTGTTCGGAAGTTTATTTGAAAAAGTGAAAACGGGATCAACGTCGTTTTAACATGTTACCAACTAAACAGTTTCCCACATGCATCACAACTCCTTTTACGGTATTTGCAACATCACAGTGTAATAAAAAATTAAAGCGGGCGATTACCGTTTTAATTTAGCTTATCTTTGTATTGAATCTCCGTTAAGGGATAACATTAAAAAGAAAGTATACGGGCAAATAAAGCTTAGAATTTAATTTATTTTATTATCAATAAAAAGACTACTCTGATACAAAAATATCATTGAACTAATTAAATTGTTGAGAATTTAAATTTTTATTACCAAAAGTTGAATGTGAAAATTTATGCCGTAACAATGACACGTAAATATAATTCAAACTATTCAACATAATAAGAATACGTTTATTACAGATCCTAAGATTTTAAAGTCAATTAAGATCTGCAGAATGCTTTACTTTTTCTTTTTTTATTCAGTGTAGTTACCGACACTTACGTTTTTGATTTAGAGCCACAACGCATCGATCGCAATCGTTCTGCGCCGTCAAAAGTCAATCAGGCTTGTTTTCTTGTTATAGTTTCCATTTCACAGACCGCAGATGAAGATTGCGTTTCCGAAAGAGAAAAAAACTACAGTACTCCACTCCAAAACGCTATGTCATCTCTGTTATTATAAAAAAAAAATAATTAGACATTTCGCTTTCACTGCTATTGCAGAATAGGTGCGTAGAGTTAGGTAACTGACAGACTTGTCGGTTCTTATGTCGATCAGGTGCCTAGCGACAACATTCCGGTTTCTTTCTTCGTCTATTTGGTTTTAAAAATCGTTTCACATCTAGTTTAATTCCATTTAAAAATTAATTAATATTGCCATTACATTAAAATAAGTACTTCATTTATAAACGAATCTGATTATTTTGATAGATATTATGGTTTTACTTAAAAAAAAATTAATAATGTTATGGTTTTAAAATAAACTTGGAGTAGTAAATACGCTGTATCAGTCACCATTCAAGTGAAAAATTAAAAACTATTTCAATAAAAATTAAATCAAAATGTCTCTTTTTAAGTACTTTAGGCATGGTTTTAACTAAAGAGGGTATTAAAAGTTTAATGTTCAAAGCTGGGTTGCCACAGAAAACGAAAATTTTTGACTGGTATTCTTCTGTGACATCTTGGCACACAATTTTCAACAGTTTTTAATTTTTTTAAAGATGTATTTAGTTTTCCGCTCAGTTATAGCTCTTTGTTGAGCTCTTTAAAACTCATTATTTTCAATTTTTTTCTGTTACCATAATTTAGTTGTTTTTTGAAATCTTTATTTTTTTATTTTTTTTCTTAAATTACTGAAATTGCCTATTTAGTAAATAATTTTTTGGTTTTCGGCGTTAAAAACACGTTGTATTGAAAATTAAAGAATCATAAAATATATATAAATATATTTAAATGTTAAAATTCAAACTTGTGCCATAATATAGACAATGTAATGAAACGGGTATTATATTCCAATTCGCAAACGAATACTAATGACCAAAGTGTATGTGAGTGTCACAAAATTATCGAGGGTAGGTGTGACGACGAATGGATGCTTGCAAAACGAGCTTACTTATCATGCGTTAAATTTACATATAATTACAGTTCACTACTAATTACCTATGAGGGCTCTCACAGACGTTTATTACATTTCTAGCGCTCCTAACATTAAATACTTTGTTAGCAACGTTAATGTTTATCATTAACGTAAGTAACGAACCATGGAATTTGAATGAAACGTTATTTATTTAATCAATTCTTTACAACATTCATTAAATCTATATCACATCATAATAAAAAAATTTGTTAGTTTACGCAGGTTTAGGTTTTTTTTCTTTTACCAATCAAAATTTAGCACATATATTTAATATTTCAATTTATTAATTTTGAAAAACATTTCCTCACGGTTAGATTACTGTTCCCCGGTCAATGGAATAATATTTTTAATAATATTACAGTTACAAACTCAAATCAAGTCAAACTGATAATCGAAAAATCATTATTGACAATAATAATTAATTAACACATTTTACCATATAAACTCCTTTACGTTAAACCGTACAAAACTTAAATATGATCTGTTACTGCATCAAAGTTGCAACATGATTACCATGCAAAAGGTACGAGTATGGATCATTTGTAAAAATAATCAAATGTCTGTCACTAGAAGACCGTAACAAATGTTTTTCGTCTACTGCATCAGACACAGCTGCGATGCAATAAATAAATTCGACACTACGAGGGGTGTGTTAGTAAAACGACGGTCTTACCTTCAAACAAATTTCGATTTTATATGTTAGTATCGGCTATAATAAAACGGACTAAATTCGTATGCAGCTTCAAGTCAACAAACACAGCAATAGTTTTCATATAGCATTTTAGACAAAGACAGAGATCTCTAATAAAAATTCAAGGAAATTCGAAATAGTCTGCATTCAAGTACATCATTCTAGATGAAATTCAGATTATAAAAAAATGCACAGACGTCGGTATAGACGGTATCGCATAATTTTTAGATTCATTTTCATAATGTGCACTGAATTGGTTGAGGTCAATATCGTAGATATATCTATACATATGTTGGATGTGAATCCGGTTGAGGTAGATATTCACAAGTTCATACAGTAGTTTTTTTTATTTTGCTCTTAGTTAAATTTTGTTTAATTAACACTTTACGGACATTTTGTTATTATTCCCTTTTCGTGGTAATTTGATACATTAATTAATTATTTTTTCCTTTTTAGTGAAAAATGATAAATAGGCAATGAACGAGTAAAAACTTATTTACATGTTTATTATACTTTTTTTTAAATAAATTCATTAAAATAGCATTGAAATAATTAAAAAAAAATATATCCATCTATATGAAATAATCAAACCGTAAAGCACCGTATAAAAATATTAAAACTTACTTCGAATTAACAGATGATGAAGATCCTTACAGTAGATTACAACATAACAAAACTGCCGCATCGACTTTTAGAGTAAGAGATTGTACGATAAGCGATCACTTTTGATATTTCATTTATTAGTTTTATTTTTTAATATTGTTTTTTTTACAAACGTTGGAAGAATTTTTTTTTCACAAATTTGTATTAACAAGAAGAGTAAATGTTTAAGTGTTTATTCTTTTCATTTAATAAAATGACTTTCTCGCTTTTCACTTAATAACGCCGTGTCTAAAATAATTTAGATTTTATTAGGTAATCAAACATTCAGGTCACAAATATGAAAATGAAAAAAATGTAAAATTCGATTTAACTAAACGCTTATATTGCGTTATCACTAAATCATAATAAACATTAAACTCGTGAGAACCGACTAGAATTCCAAAAAAAAAAATGGCTCTCGGAAAGGCTCCGTTATCTTTATAACATATAAATTTAGATGTTTATCCGAAATGCTAGATGAATCTTAAATCATATTAACTACATCTATGACGTCAATGTCCGCTATCCAAATAGCCAAGTGAACCATATCACGTAAACCATCAAGATAATTCACCCCGAGACCTAGTTTACTAGAGTCCATATTGTTCGCTTACACATGTTTTTACTAGTAAAAAATATTGCTTTCATTATCTCAATATACGTCTTCTACGGAGGGCAGTTGCGTAAGTAACTTAAGTTTACCGCCAAGATGGCAATCGAGTGCATGGGAAGTCGATTGTTCTTCATACAAAACTCGTTCACACACATGAATGCCAACATTCGAGCCTATATTGTTGTGCACCTTGTTTTGATCACACTTGATTCGATATACTACGAAAAGGGAACGAGGTTGATACATAAATTTAACAGGCCAATTTAATGCCGCATTTATCTCTGAACGGCAACTTATCGTTATTTAGACATTATTAACTTGGCCCATCATTAGTCAACTGCTAAACATGGGCTGTCCTCGTAAATTATTGTACGGCACATTCCCCACACGAAAGCGTCTATGTTCCGTTCTTATTAAACTTACCCAAACACTAAAATAAGCTACGCGTTAACGAAAAAAAAATAACTCCAATTATTTACCTATTAACATATATGAATTTTTAATAGAAAAATTAACAGCAAAGTTTTAATATTCCCATCCACTTAAAACAGCATATTGCGCCTTCCTTGCTTTATGTGAATTAAGTTTTTATTCGATATCCCTTATTTCGTTAATCTTGCATAACAAAACCGTTCAACCGAAATTTATGGTAAAAGATACGTAAGAGTAATCTCAATAAATTACCTTGATTAAAAAGAAAAAGAAACATCACTTGCGCTTTCATTTATATGAAATCGGGCCGTTATAGGTATTGCCGTGATCTCGGACAATAAAATCTGCGCCCCCGCCGCAGCACGAAGCACGAAAAATTGCCGTTGCATAATGAACAATCGGCTAATTGCCGCAACCGACTATTTTAAAAATCGATCAATTACATACGTGATTCAGTGACGAAATCTGCGCGTCATATCTAGAACAGCAGGCTCTTATTATTACAAGATTAGGATATACTGCGTAATTTGATAGTGATTTAATTAATGGCATTTTCAACATTTTGCGGACTTAGCTTCATGTGGGTCTAAGGATTGTTACCAATTTCATTGACATATTATACCATCCATTTTTAGATATGTAGAGATAAATACTCGTACTAAGAAGGCAGCGATTGTAGAGTTGGACCAATAAAATATAAACCGTTATGCTTGAAGTCGATGTAGTAACACATTACATTAGACTACCAAGAATATATGACATAATAGAGAGTAATGTTACCATATATCATAAAAAGCTATATTATCACGTATAATAGTATCCTTGATATCCAATAACATTTTTTTATATTCTTGCTGCCATTCCCTAAAAAGTGATAAAAATCTCAAGATGATGAAAAATTTAAGATCAGCAATAAAATTAAATTTATTTATCTACATTACATGATTTATATATGCAAAAAAAACTATTCGAAAAAGTTTATTAGAACCGTATGTAATGAAATGCCTTCATAAATCATTATAGGAATGTCGTTTGCGATCATTGTGTATTCGCCGTTATTGAATTCAACCGATTTGTAGAAATAAAGTAGGTCACTCAAGAGATTCGAATGTACAAGTACTTTTTTTAAACAATGAATGTGTTATCATTTTATTTCTACCTCCTGATGCAGAAATTTTAAGTACCTCCACATTACACCTCTCATTGTTTTTGCAAAAGCAAGCACTTAGCTGGTTCACCGCAAAAATAGCTACGTCTACATTGATCTGGATTGGAAAAAATTGTTTTTAATGAATATTAAACAATTTTTATTATCAGCAATAAAATTACGTGCAATTTTAAAGCAATATTTATTCGACTCTGAACTGTTACGATTCGCGAGTTCCGTGCATTTGGTTAATTGAGTTAACACTGATTAATTGTAAAAAGAGAGATTAAACTTTGCATGTTAATTTATTAATGCAAACATTTTTAAAATACATTCAAAAGTTGCCACGCCAGATCATTAACATTTAAAACGAGCTTAAAAGTAAGTAAAGCGTTAAAATTCATTTATGCATAGTAAATCTAATTACAGTAACTTTAATAGGAGTACCCAGTTTGAAAGAGCAATAAGTGGCCTCGGGACAACATAGTCACATAGATGTCCGAAAAAATTAACATAAAGCCTTCGCACGAAACTAGAGCAATACAAACAACGTTTCACTGTCCATTATATTATGTCAAAAATTTTGACAAGTGACAGTTGCATTGATTAGTTTACGCAATCATCTCCATTGGTGAAAATATTTTTTTCTGCAATTACTGTTTTTTCACCAATATTTCTAATTACTACATCAATTTCCTAAATAATCGGAACATTCTTTAAGCTATCAACTGTTTTATTATTTTAATAAACAATCCAAATAAATACTATTTATTAAAATAAAACAAAATCTTTCGAAAAAGTTTTATCATATCCATCTGGATTATATTCATAATCAATCGGCGCCCTGTATTGTTATTCAGCAAACCACACACTGAAGACTTCGACCGTCAAGTCCATTGGAATGCGCCTATAAGCGCCATAACAATGAGTACTATAAAAAAATAATCCCACGGCACATAATAATGAATAGCTAACGACGAAAACTAGGTGAATCTTTGTGCAATAGCCTAGTGTCTTTTAAAAGAAATATGATCATTTTCAATTTCATAACGGTTCCCACACATGGAGCTATGAATAGACTAGCCATTGTCAAGTTGACGAGGGGGTAAGTGTTAGCTGATAAATTAGTGTAATCTAAAACAGATTTGGATACCATAGACCCAACAATATTTTAGTTTATAAATGTAATCTGGGACATTAGACATCTTTCAAACATAGTACACTAATTTAAGAAAAGTCACTAAGCAATATCCGTCGTATGGATTATCAAACAGTAATATACATACATAAATATATGTTACATTTAAAAATATAATATATATTAACAACTAAACAGAAAACAAACACAAATATTCATGACATGAATATTTGTCCCGAGTGAAAATTGAACCCACGACCCAAGGTGTAAGAAGCAAGATTACTGCCATTACAACAACGGGCCAATCAAACTGAACATTCCTTATCTGTCCTGGCCAAGCCAAACATGACATTCGGTAATTTAATTATTCATATTCTACGTGAGCTATGTTTCAACTAAGTAGTTGTGGCCTCATAGAACCTGGATCCTCAATTTTCAGCCGCGGCATTAATGTCTGTGGAATATAATATTTCTTAACAGGTCCGAATGAATAATGTAATGTGGGTAAACGAATCAACATTCGGATCTTCTCCTGATCTTGTTACGCTAACTTATTGAATTTTAAAATGGAAGGAAAGGACGAAAGACTCGTTGACAGGAAATTATTAGATACAGGTGCGACACTGTATGTTATGGTTGATTACTTTAAAATACTTTATCTTATGTACTAGATTACACATTGACTGATAAGTGTGATAAAAAATACATAATTATGTTCTATTCGTGACTTCTATGTTCACAATATGAGGCAATATTAGTAGTAAACTCTGGATCGTAGTGTTTTTCGAACCCGCCTGGTTAGCTACCGGTCTGAATGTCAATACACTGCCGCAACAACGTTGCTATATTCCAGCAGTCATAAATATTATTTAATCCTGCTTCAACACCTACGGCTTCATTGTCACTTAAGATCATGTATCAATTTAAATAAAAGGTAAACCCATTGCCGATAAAAATGTACTTAATACATTTATTTTTAAACAAAAAAAAACATCGACATGATCCTGTATATATACGCCTAATTGCTCGAAAATAAAGAGAATGAATGTTCAATTACATGCAAACGGCTTCAAGAACACGTGCTCAATGCAAAATGTCCGAACGTCATGCTACAGCGATACACACTAGCTTACACAACATCCATCTTGACATTCCTTTTTGTTCTTCAAACATTCTCAGCGGTCCGTGTGAATCGTTCCCACACATCACGGCGCGATACCGAGACGGCCTACCCGACGAACCGGCCAAGCAGTTAGATTACAACCGATTACTGCATCCGACAGGAACAATATGCGCAATCTCTGAATCATCTTACCCCCGATTAGATTTTAGGCTGTTTCACACGTCCGATAATTATTAGCGGCCGAAGGCATGGCTTCCGCTGACCAGTCAGTTCGTTTTGTCGTTCGTCAGATTACAAGATCTTTCGTCCTCGCTTGTTCCTGCGTACTCTTGCGTAACAGTGAATGTAAATTACAACGCATCTAAGCTTATGGAGCATGAGACGGTGCTATTTGAATTATGTTTAGCTGCCTTTTTAATCGGTTACGGGCTCACACTTAACCAGGATTTCACCTGATGTCAAGACAAAAAGGCCGAAGATGTTAAAGCGTGTTCCTCCAGAATACTTCTGGCTCTCACATATACGTCGGAATACATCAATGCTATAATAGGGTCAGATTGACATTGCGGGTGGTAGCTAACCAGACGAGTTGTTGAAAGACCTTACGACCGTTCAAACTCCACTACTCCAGTGACCCGAAAATCGAACCTGATCCGCATTTCAAGACAAGCGAGTAAACCACTGCGCCAACTCTTGTTCATCATACAATATCATAAGTAAATACAGGTCTAGTGTTAACTAATTGCGCGGATAGTAAACAAAACTTCAGTTATAACTTACTTTTTCAGCACCTTATAAACAATTACATACATATTCTTGCACAATTATAATTCTAAAATGTGCCCTTATTGAGCAACTACGCCCATTGGCTTATTATTTCAAATTAGTTACACGTGTAAGGCGAGCAAGAATCAAACTAAGAATTATTATAGCTTACGAAAAGCAATCAAGGGAGGCGTGACCGATAGTAATTAATTCCTAACACCATCTTCTGAATGCAGCTACCGAACGATCTCCATTAGGTACTTCCTTTAGTTTAATGGTTTTGATTGAGATGCGGTTAACTACTGAAGGGTTAATTAGACCGCTTACGCGTACGTTAATCGAACGCGCTTATCGCTTCCACACAAATATTCACTTAAAATCCATACAAACAAAAAAATATAAATGTCGGTAAAGAAATATATAGTGTTATATTCCATTATTTCGGACGTCACTATCGAGCGGCTTAATAACCCTATAAAAGATTTATTACAGAATATGAATGAATACCGGTGAAGAATGATTATAATGAGTTCTAATAAATCAAATCCCAAACTTGTTACTTCAGTCATTCGATGTATTACATTATAATATACGACGATTGTGACTCCAAATTGTTAGAAAAAAAATTGAGAATGTGTTTTTTACAATGTTGGTTCTTGTGAATAAATACAATCTTATGAACCAATTTATAATTTTTAATGTATAGAAATTTCTAACAATGAATATTAAACAATTAGTGCGGTTTTCACTGGTACATAGTATCCGTCAATATTAACTGTTGATATAGTACACTTTTGTTGAAAATCTTGTCCTTTTACCAAAGTCTTAAAAATAAACTGTTTTATTGAAGCAACGAATATTTCGTTTCAAAAACAACTTATGTATTCATTATTCTTTATCGCTTTTCTAACCACAATGCATGTTATATGCATCATGGCAACAACAATTACTTCACTAGAAATATTTTTATATACGATTAATTAAAACTTCACCGCAATTTAGCAGGATTTTAAGTAAAAATGTGCTCAAAGATATTGAACCATTTTGGAGTACTCTACACCACTAATGTATGACTACCAAAACACAATAATGCTGTTCTGGGCTATGGCTAACTAGTTATTGGTTCAAAAAACACTTTCATTAGCTAAAATTCACTTTTCCTCTTTTCATTCGTTTTGCTCTTAACCGATCAATCGTAGTCACAAAAAGTTGATCCTTGTAGCTCCGAAAGTGAAACACGGATTTTCGTTTTACAAGAAACAACCGCTGCACCACGGAAATAGTTTCCGTTAATTTTTAATAACTAAAATAAACGTTTAATAACTAAAACGTTTTCATCGTTCATAGATCCTCCTAGATTTCAACAAAAGCTATTATTTTATCATGCATGGACGCTATGTAACATTTTATATACATATGAAATTTAAAATCATATTTAAATCACACTGTCACTGAGTAAAATGAAGTGTTCAGGAAATATACTAGTAAGGCACTATTAATAAGTGTTTACTTTGTATCACTATGACGTCAGTAAATTTAAACGCGATCTGATTATATTTAAGTTTTCCAGGTAAATATTTTTTAAATACACTTCTTTTTACATGAAAAATCGAATGAGTCAGGTCCACTAAAAAAATAACGAAAACACTAAAAAATACAAAAAAAAGAAGAAGAGCCATATATAAAGAATATTTGAAACCGAGAAAAGGATGTGGCTTAAATTCCTGTTCTGCTTTAAATGCTGTAATTTATATGTATTGCAATAACTGCAGAAAATATATGCTAATTTTAAAAGTAATTAAAATAAGTAAATTGTAACGCTTTTACTATGATTAAAGTTAGTGTTATATACAGAATGATATAATTACTAGTTCATACTGACCACTAACTGAATCGTTAACTAGATAGCCTGTTCATAGACATTGATGTTCAATTTACACCAATTACGCTCTAACTCAGTGATCAGGAAACAGGCTATTTAATCGTTATTGGGTGTCCTAAATAATAAATTTAAAGTTTCTGTCAATATTTATTATGTTGTTGCCTTGGCAGTTATGCTATTAAATAAAAATATTGCAAAAAATAATTATATCTGTCGAACTACATATAAGTATGAACGTTTATGAAATATACCAACGGGGAAACGAGTAATAAATTTAAATACTTATTTTAGACTATTCTTTTTCTTATACTATTTACTTTTAATTTCAGCTAAATTGAAAGACGTTATAAATTAATCAAATGTAGTTTGGTTACGTAGTCAAAATTGCTCGTCATTAGCAAGGCTAAAATGTCACAGAACAATGCGATGCGAGTTCCTCCGACAGCTCTTGTCGCACCGCGGTCGAAGGCCGTACGTGATCGCATTTCCTTTAATATTAAAGTTAAAACGGTCACGCAACAACAAATATCATGTACTACAATACTACAATACAGAACACTGAACAACACCCATAGTTTACGAGTATAACGCGCAATACCCTTTCGAATAC
>DWQX01003695.1:0-16987 GCA_018245475.1 Pharmacophagus antenor
AACAGTAAGAGTAACTTTAACAAACTACTCATTTAATGTAAAAATATCTTATTTTAAAATATTGAAGAGAATTATATCGTAAATGACAATGGAATGGCGCTGTGCTACGTATGTTTACATTTTACTTAGTGAAAGAGATCCGCCGGTAAAATATTAACAAGCTCAAATTTAGAACGACAAAAAAAATGCTGCAACGTATATACTACATTGTATAAAGACCGGCGCGCCTCGGTGTGCCTACGAAACGAGAAAGGGAATTAGAGCGTGTAATCCCCCTGCATGTTGTTGAATATTCAGAATGGAATAATTTAGCTGTTAAAATGCAGATTTTTTTATAAAGCGTTATACATGAGATACTCTTTACTAAATGTTGATAATGTATCCAAATTAGATAATTTAGATTCTTATGAATTAATATTCCAAGTAAACCAACGTCCAGTGTCGTCTCTATCCTATGACATAATACTTTGCTATTAACAAATAGATTTTTAATCGAAGATACTGATTTAATTTTTACAGCTTTACTTCTCTAACATTTATGTAAATATTTCGTTTCATAAAAACTTGTTAAAGCTCTCACAGGTAAGCTTTGCACTTTAATGATATATAGGATGTTTTTTCAGAGACAAGATGGGTGACATCAGTAACTCTACTAACACTTTTGCCTTTCGTATCTGAACTCAAACAAGTTAAAAACTTGCGCCATAAAAGTTTTACGTCTTCGTAACAATGTAAATGGCTTACCTCTGCTCCTCAATATATGATTGTAAAGCCACAGCGCTCTCGCTTTAGCGCGTTCCGGTCGATAGTGGCCCATTATAACATGACTTAATCGTAATCCATAGGGTTCAAACAAAGCAAAGAACCATAAAAGGAAAATCAATACCCCTGCGTGCGACAAATTGTTTAATTTAAGCTAATCTATACATACCTGCTTATTAGCGTAGGAATGAGAAATTTGAACAATTACCACAAATAATTAATATTAGTACAAATACTTCAATATATCGGGCAGTCTATTCGTAATCATTATAATGAGCAAGGCAATGGTCTATCCACTATTTGCATATATAAGTTGTATAGCATAATACACTAACTTCATAAATCATTACATTGTATTACATTTTAAATGAAACTTACCAATTTGTGTATAACGATATAAATCAGGTGGGTACGGATTGGGTAGACATGACACCGTGGAAGAAAGAGGTATAGATAGGGGAAGTGTTAGATAACCTAGCAGGGACCGTAGCATATCTGCTACAGGCCCAGTGCCAGATATTTGTACACCCGCGTCGGCAGGTCCAGCTAAAACAGACGTTCAATGAATTTATCAGTTGTATGTTTTGGTTAAAGTAATTTCGAAGCCATCGGTACTTAATGAATTTTCGTTTATTATAAATATATACTTAAAACAGAAAATTGTAATAAAAACAAAAACTTAATAGTTTTAACAAAGTTCATTATAACATTTTTTAAGGACGTTGGAAAATGTGAAAGAACTTATGTTAAAATAAGTGTATAAAGCTATGTCACTGTAAAAGAACAAATTACAGGGAACTGCACCCTAAGTTATTACAGGTAAACTTACGTTGCATTGGCGTCTGAAATCTCCAATTGTAGCGTATAGTCATCAACACCCAGTACAAGCTGTAGTCAGCCGCCATGTGAATTAACAGTTTGAACGTAGTGATCACCATATGAACAATTGAACGAGTTTGGTACACCTTCTCTGACGCCAAAAGTCTAAACGACGTCGTCTAAAAAATTTATAATACTAGTAAAATATATTTGACTGTTAGGGTAAAAAGTTAAACAAAAACGTATTTAAAGGTAGTTCACTGTCGAAGTTTAGATGTAAAGTAATTATTACATTATAATGATTTGATTAAGAAAACAGCGAAAGTGGCTTTTTAACTGGCTCAACGCGAAAGTATGTTATGTAGTCCTGGTGTTGGGTTCTTCGAACCCGCCTTGCTATCCACCATCTCTCAGTGTTAAGTCTGCTGACATAAAACAGCATTACTGGGTTCCAGCAGTCATACATGTGAGAGCCAGAAATATTCTGGGCGAACACGTTTTATCATCTACGGCCTCATTGTCACTTATCATGTGAAATCAAGGTCAAGTATTAGGCCATGACCGATAAAAAAGTTAGTAAACATAGTAACTATATCATTACTTTTCAAAATATAAAGAGACGTTGGTATACTCACAGTTATGTACTTAGCCTTTTCTCTCCTACTCAGCGGTAGAATGGTCTCTTTGCCTTCTTTTAATCTTTCAAAGTCCAAATTTCGCAGCTCCTTAGTAATATAGCGATTGTCAAATCGAGATCCGGTCTCGTACATGTGTTGGTAGTTCTTGGCTCTGGTAGATATCGTAGAATAAGTTATGGCTTTAAATATAACTTAAGTAATAACTTGTGTGTATTTTCGAAATTACGATTGTAAGTGAAATTGCGACGAATGAGTATGATCAGAGTGAAGGTGTTATAAATACAAAACATGTAAAAATATCCCACTGTTGTTCAATTGGCAAAATTGAAGAAATCGTTAACTACAAATTGTCTATTATCTTTCTACTTTATCACACGGTATTATTCCCCCTTATCTGATAGTTGTTTGTCATAATGACATATTTCAGAGAAACTATTCTCACAAGGTTCACCCCATAAACAAAAATTGTGCTCGGAGAAATCCTGTCTTAAAAATTAGATCTCAACTGACTCACCTAAAGATTATGAGCAATAGGAAGAGACTAGTGACACAAGAGCTCCACGATAGCCAAGTCAAAAGCGGATCAGCTCTGTTCCTAATCTCGGTGACGATGCCGGCCGCCACTTGGCTGGCCGAGCGGCTTGCGTTGCTACTGAACGAGTACGAATGGTGGACGTGGATTTTGACGGAGAGCAACGACTGCACGCGGCTCGCGAATGCATGGAATTCTAGTAAAACGAATTAATTACAATCAATTATTATACTACAATACGTTCTACGAAATAATTTTCCTTTATCAATTGCACTGGGCTAGAGAAGTGTTATAAATTGTGAGTAATTTGCCTTGTGATGAAACTTGACATTTTAATGAAGAAACAATGAAAACTACCGATTAGCTGATCATATTATAACCTAGAGACATTTCAATCGGCGACCATAAAAATAATTGCAGTTACAATATAACCCCAAAGAGTAAAAAGAAACAATATTGCCCGATTACCTATCAAGAGAGATAATATTTCCTCACGGTAGAAAAATAATAAATATGTACAATGTAATATTGATACATAACTCGGAAGTATAATTCTTTTGTATTAGTAAAAATATTCCATAACAATATCTCTATATGAGATATACCCAATCTTCGGATGTCCATTGATATTTGATAATATATGTAAATCGAAAACAAACATCAGACCAATAATGTCACGAACGATTTATTTCGACTTGTTTCGATGGTAACCGTGTAGTGTGCTGTTTGTGCGGAATCGGTCAGTGGTTAATAGTAAGCTTACTTCTTTTCATCGTAGAAACGATAGTAGTCCTCGTGTAGTCGGCAATATCGCATATTCTTTTATGACGTTTTAATGTGTAACAGGAGACGTCAACAAAATTGTTGGAGTCGCAGACAGATGGCAATTTCGTGCGCTGACGTCTTGATCTATCCGAATCCGGTTTGTTCAATATGCGGGAACAATGCTCATAGGGCGTCCCAAGTTTATCGTTGCATTTATTCGTAACAGAATTTAACCATGGAAGTGAAGATTCTAGAATGTTTGCTGCAAGCAAAATTTTTGGCATTATCAATGTATGAACTTAACCGCAAATTTTTTTGATATCATAACATGATTCACACTGCTTCGCACGTATGTATAAATTAAATGAAAAAAAAAAAAATCACAAAAAAATAACCAATTTTATTGCGGGCAGGATCCTCCACTAATTCAATAATGAAATAAAAAAAACGAGCAAGTTTAACCTTACGCAGTCATTCTCAAGTAAAAATTTCCTGTCATCGAGACTGTCCCTGTCTAAAGTACATTTAGTTTGTTTATTGATAAATGTTAGATATATTATTATAATTACTTACCAATGCCTATCACCATTCGATGGGTTGACACAAGAAATGCTTTAAGCTTCTTGGCAATTCCTTTTATTCCCTCCGTCATTGCCTTCACGTAATCCTTCATCGCGTTAAATGGATTCTTGATCGAATCCGTAACATGTTTGACGCTGGTCTTTATTTGCTCCTAAATTAAAAAAGATTGATGGAATTTATGCATAGTTATTACTGATAATGCCCCTTTTTATCCAACATTTTAAGCAGATTTTTGCCAATTTTGTTACTCTAGTTTCACTTTAAAACAATCGTGATGGTGTTTCGTTTCTTACATGATTAATTTCGCACTAAAAAGAAAAATATATATATACCGTAGTAATTCTAAATTGTTACAGTATCAGTTAAAGGTTTTCATTAACTTTTTTTAATGTACCAAAAACTTTACAGGTGGTAATATTGTAACCAAACAGCTTAACTTTCGTGATAGAATCAAGTCGTAAGTGTTCAGTATCACCTGATTACAAGCCATGGATT
The DNA here is from genome assembly GCA_018245475.1 of Pharmacophagus antenor. Classification (NCBI taxonomy): domain Eukaryota; kingdom Metazoa; phylum Arthropoda; class Insecta; order Lepidoptera; family Papilionidae; genus Pharmacophagus; species Pharmacophagus antenor. Next base: position 4,594 of record DWQX01003695.1, read on the forward strand.
CGGACAAAACTTCGGAGTTCTTCAGTGTGTTCGTTGCGGGGCCCGTGAGGATCAGGACTAGCGCGTAGCATGTCAACGTGTACCTCCCGACGCGGGAGAAGAATTGCGGTATGAGTAAGAACGTTAAGCATCTGTTGATAGTTGATAGAGAGCTAATATTGTTAACACAAACATTACCCAAGTTCCACTTTCTAATAAATAATTTTAGAATTAAAACATACACCGAATACGTTACGCATTAAGGTTGTAATTCAGTCGTAACATTCGTGATTAAAAAAACCAAAATTACCAAACTATTTTTTTGTACTTCATTGAGTAAAATGAGTTCCCCGATAGTAACGTTAGGATCAATAAATTATGATATCGCTTCAATAATAGATGCTGCTACAGTATAATAATGAAAATAGATATTCGATGCCTGCACATATAATCTCCATTTGACTTAAGTTATTGGTTGACGCATTTCATGAGTGTTGCGGTAGCTTGAATCTCTTCTCCTTCCTGCACGGCATTATTCATAGCATATATTTTTGAGAAACTTAGTTAACCTAATAGAAGACCTATGTTCAATAAAAGAACGTCAGTGGATATAAAATTCAATCCGTTTGTTAGCACTAGTCATTGGATGGATGCCGGACATTCTCGTAGTTCTAACGTACAGATCGTCCAACAGACATCAGATATATCAGACACCAATGCCGAATGAGTTCACACATTGGATGAACACGTGAGACTCCTCTAGTCATATAATCTACTGTTAATTTTCATGTGAACGTGTTTGTGGACTCGACGTATTGAGACTACATGGTACGTCCAACGCCAGAGTACAATACACTGTTACGTAGTGGCGGAAATAGAACAACAGATAGAGACATACCACTACTGTTTTTATAACTCACTTATTTTTAAATTACTTTCATATGCATAAGCTCAAGAATAATATGTTGTCAGGCTGACTAGCAGAAAGAAAATAACAAAATTTATATTACCTCACTCGATAGCTGAACGCTAACCCGAGTGTAAGTAGCACGCCAATGATGGAGCTCATAATGGTCGCGTGCATGAGTGATATAGACAGTTGAAACACGAAGAACATGAAGCATAGATAAGTAAATACTATTCCACCGATGAATCCGATGACACTTTTCAACAAGAAATTAGGGAATGTCTGATCCGTTGTCAGGTAAAAGAAAAAGTTGGACACCGACGAGCCCTCCGGATAAAAATTTCTAAATTTTTCAATGAAACGCTTCTTCGTATTGCAGCCGTAGTGTGAAATTTTTTTCATTAATTTGCTATTAGGAATTTCCACATTTGAGTTTAATATTGAATTAATTTTCTCATGTTCGTATTCGGATCTATATTTTTCGATAATGCGTGCTTTCCATAATAAGGCGAAATTGGCCATTTTCTAATATTTAGATGTATATATTGGTATTAGTTAAGTAGTTTGTATGTAAAATAATTTATAAATATTTGGCGTCATATTCCCGACATGCAATGCCTTTTTAAAACATTAAACACAGTTTATTTTTCAAAATCATCACATGACAGAAACATGAAGACAAAAATTCTTTGTCTTACTTCTTTTTTTTTACTTTTTTTCCATGCGGCCAGTTTTTACAGCATTATTAAGCACTAAGTTCGTAATGTTCGATTTATACCTCATTTAATATATGCTTCCGAATTCATTTCAAATATTTAATTGATATTAAATATGTGTGATTTTAATATATTGAGAGTGTGTTTTATAGGTGACCTAGGCAAAAGAGAGAACGGTTGTCTGGACTGACACAAAACTTGAGCAGTGGGAACTGGCTAGCCGAAAAATAATATTCTCATCTGGCTTATTATTTGACCCAGCTTTAAATTTCTCCAATAAACTATTTTGGTATATAATACAAATCTTTAAGCAAAAGATTAGGCTATGAAAAAAAAAATGTACAAAGTATTGTTTGTATAATTTTTATTACTGTAACTATCCGTGTCAAAGCAACAGAAAAGGGAATTTGCTTATACAAATATCATAGGCGCTTATAACAAAAGATAATATAAAATAAATAAAAAAATAATTTGTATATAAAAATGACTTAAATAGTATTTTTATTAACTGCCTTTCACTGTATCTACGATGCTATTATATATAAACATTTTTTTCGGTCACAAACTCTAGCGCTAATAGAGATGTTAGTTATTATATAATTAATTTATCGAGACAGCAATTTTAAAGAAAATCATCTGATACTTAAGACCGAGCCAATCTTAATACACTGAAACTAAACGTCCACGTACAAGTTCGTTGACTCGTTAGAGATTGTCAATAACAAAATTAAAATGTACTCGCCCAGTTCTACAGAGGATCTGCGCAAGGGATTCTTCATTCATAAAACATGCGCAGAACACTGCATTGCTACAAAATCAACTTCAGACTGCTATAGCTCGGGTTAGATACTACAGTTCTATTTTTTCACGGCTGTTTTCTTTACATTAATTTTCATTAATTTGTGTTAATGCGTGCATATTTTCAGTGAAATATATTGTGAAAATGTTTAGATCCGGAAAAATTAACATATAAATAAGAAACCGAAGAAACGTAAGTATATTTTATTTTTTGCTTAAATAAAAGCATGTTGTTAGAGTTTTACGATTTATGCACGACTTTAAAATAAAATAATTGTTTTTATTAACAACTTTTTACCAACGACTTATTAAAAACGTATTATTAAAGGACATGTACGTTGAAATATTTACCACCAAAAATGGAACAATGCTACGTATTTATTATAAATTAAAGGTTTTTGACAATAATTAAAGGTGAAAGTCATATCATACATTGTTTTTTTAATTAAAGCTTCGAAATAATTAATGTAACATTATTTAATAATTGTCAACATAATGAGACATCGTCTTGTGCGGTGTTATCTTAAAATTACATCTTTCTTTTTTTTTGCAATTTATATTCTTTGATTTAAGTTTAATACTGTTTATAAAAAATACGTAGAATACTGATCACTTTTAACTCAAATTAGACAAATAGCAATGTTAATTGATAAAGATAAAAATATTCATATTTTAGATTAATAGTGATTTGTTTTTCGCGAATAGGCTAGAGTTGTTACCAATCAATTACACTTATAATTTCACTAGTTAAACCACCCTTCAAAATCATATAGTAAATTCGTACTTGATGTACTGGTAATAAAGCAAGAATGGTAAAGAAATGGAAATATACAAAGCATTTCTTTCTTTTATTATTATTATTACTTGTTGTGTGACATAGAAAACATTAAAACTCCAAGCCAGTTATGCATTAATAACTGTAAAGGTGTTGGAATTATCAATAACTTGATACTTCAATGTTATCCCAGCTTGTGCTAAAATCCAATTACCTATGACTATTTTGCATTACAAACAATTCATCAAATAACAGCCTACATAGTGCAGTGCCCAACTGGCTATGAAATATAGAGAAGCCTGATTTGAATGGGATCATAGGAGCAATGAATATGAGAATGTTATATATAGTGTTTTCAGACTCAATTTACCACCCTCATATTGTCTCATAATAGGATTTGTGTACTAGTAATTGATTAACCATAACATTCATGGCTACTATATTTCACTATCTTCAGTCTTATTGAGACAATAAAATTGTGGTCAAATGCTAACCCTTATTCAGTAAAAGAAAAAAGTTTTGGATATTGTCTTAATATGAAAAAGGATGTAATTTACTTGTACAAAAATGTTTAATAAATATTTTATGCATTGATATAATTTCACTGCACAAAACCAACACAAATGTAATGTTTGATTTTGGTTTTTATAGATTATTTATTCTTAATTTACTTTAAATAGGGTTTCTCATCTGCATGAAAAGATGTTTTCAAGTAACAATATGTATATGGATAGAAGTACTTCTCAAAGCTTTCATCAGTTGCACGTAACTGATATGCTAACAATAATCTATAAATAAAATTTGCATCTTAACTGGACATTTGTCATCATCCTTTGATATTGTTGGTTTATTGTGTACAGTGACTTTAATACATTGTATCTAGTCATTGGTCCTGAAATGCATTGTGTTTCAATAGTGTGTAATATCTAAATTACACCATAGTGATACATTTTTAATATTAAATTGGTAGTTTTCATGTTAAATGTGATTTCTCTTATAATTAATGTCATATTAGGTATTTAATAGGACATTAAATAACATAATTATATATAATGGCAGCATTGAATTTTAACAAATAAATATTTTTGGTATGAAATATATTTATTAAAATTTAGGAATTTTTAATAATCATTGATATAAAAAATTATAATTGCCGATGCTATACCTTAACTTTTTTAGTACTGTAATGGATCTTATCTCTCATTATAAAAAAGATCTAAGTAATTTTTTAATGCAAATTATTTAAGATCTTGCAATTTGTATATTTTAAGAATATTAAAGCAATAAAATGCGTGCGAATAAGTTTCGTAATAATTTTGTAATGTTTAATTTAGCGGAAAATTTGTTTGTGAGTTTAAACTTATTAATACTTCTATAACAATCAAGCCGAGCATTTAATTTGATTTTGTAGACAACCATGTTCTAATTGGTTAAATTGGACCTAAGGGAAATTGTTCGTTTACTTTGTTGCCATTTTCTCACCACGTAAAAAAAGAGGTGAACTTCTGTTTGCTTTTACGTGCCAGTAAAATCATAGCTTCCAAAATATATTATATAATACTATTGGAAATAATTTATTTATTTGATAGTTATCATTCGATTGATTCTTTAGGTGTATAAATAACCAATTCAGCTTTTTAGAGGTTATGGGCTATCTTATAGTTTTGTTAGTGTTAAAAATTATTACTTTTTTTTAATGTACTTTTTATTATTTTCTCAATATTTGACATGTCATAAGGGACTACACAATAACTGATACGTCGCTCGGTTATACGATAAAGTCCGCCACTATTGCTTTAGCATGTCATGCAGTGCACTCCCAATTCTCGAAGACGTCCGTTAATTAGGCGGAAATCCTTCTATGCGTCAATAGATCCAAGGATGTTTTGTTTATAATGCGAAGCGATCGTACACAGAATACTCTTAGACTTGTAAACTTAAAAACAATTGAACTTCGTATGGGTAGCGGAATTTGGACGATTGTAAGCTTCTTTGTATTCGCCTAGCTAGATATAACCCTCAATTTCAATCTACCGTGAACGCAGCATTGTCGTATTCTGGGCGAACACGCTTCACCACCTTCGGCATCATTGTCACTTGACATCTGGTGAAATCGAGGTCAAATATTAGCTCATTATCCATAAACTGTAATTTGTGAAACTATGTATTAACACATTAGTATCGTGATGAGTAAAAATAAGTTTTTAGTCTAACTGTCAGTAGAGGGCGATGAAACGGTTTAGAGATGTACAATGCATTCTAAAACAAGAAATAAAAGATAAAAAAAAATAAACTTTTTTTTTAATTTCTAGTAAAATCATTATAACAACAGTATTTATGGATAAACGTTTTTTACTTAATTGCCCATTCTAACTATGATGCACCGATACAAAACGCTTAATCTAAACTATTATGTATCCAATATATGTTTTGAAAAAATACTTATTGCACTATTTAATCTTATTTGTATAATTATTTGCTTGCTTTTTTCGATTGTTGTCTAGTACCCTTAACATCTCTACTTGTCTCAGTCTACTAATAAAATTGATGATTCAAGTTGCTTCATATAAGTGGATATAAGTGGATTCATATGTTTCTTTGGTAAACTTGCTAAGTCGCTTGATTTATAATACGGAGGCCTTGTTCCGATACCGGCACCACAGTAGTAGAGTTTGAATGGTAGAGTTTCATCGTATCCGCCTGGTTATCTACCACATTTGATGACAATGATGTCATTGCTGTGTTCCGGCAGCCATACATGAGAGAGACAGAAGTATTCGGGACTAGCACACTTCGCCTTCTACGGCCTCATTGTCTTTTAACGTCAAGTGAAATTGATGTCAATTGTTAGCCGCAATGTAAATCTACCGCCATAACAGCATTGTTGTGTTCCAGCAATCGTACATATCAGAGCCAGAGTATTCTCGACGAGCACACTGCAACTATTTACGACCTCATTGATACTAAACGTCATGTGACATTGCGGACAACTTGAAAAAAGTGGGATTATGAAATTATAATACGAATGAGACTATGAAATTGTCTCGATCGTTAAATATATAGCAGGACATTGTTTAACGAAAAACTTTCGCACGACACAGTTACGAAACTGCCGCGGCATGCTAATATTGCCGTTTTATATGATTTGTTTAACATAATATTAATCAAGCATTATAACTGAAATAATAGTTAAATAATTGAACAAAAATTTATTGAGAGCGGAGTGACATTAGCCATACTGCCTCCATTTCGCAACGGAAGTACATATTTAACAGTTGTATTAACCAGGAAAGGACTTACCACATTTATTTATATACAAAAGTGATATAACAGAATCATTAATTATTAACATTCTTCTTTCAAGACTGTGGTTTCATCATTATTTATTATTATATTAACATTGACGAAATTCACATTGATACTTTTATTTCTTTAAAATAAAACAAAATTTTGTATTCGAGTGTGTCGTACTCTGTTAAATTTTTATTTTCATCGCGATGCATCGTATGATCGTAAGCAATGAGTGGTGTAATCGCTAAAAGTAATTTCTTCGAGACAATCTATAAATTGACTTGATTGAAATGAAGCCATAACATTTGATGCCTAGTTGTGTAGCTCATGTTACGAATGTATTGTTGCCGAAGCTTGTTACGATGACATATGTCAACATAGAAATGATGGCAAATAACTTGTTGATAAAAAAAAAATTGTGATTACAATTTTACAATATACCTTAAAGTGAAAATATGCACTAATACATATAAACACCGATAGTCAATGTCTATATGGACTGTCAAATATATTACATTACAGTAATATACTATATTACTTGTCGTAATTTTTAAAGAGATCGCCACAGGTTTTTTTGTAATCTTACAATTTATCGGGTAACATAAACAGACCAACTTAAACACCTATTGTTGGAACATATGTCCCGTTTTTGTTAACGGCAATGGGCTAGCACTCGTCTTCAATTTCACATGGTGTTAGGAAACAATGAACCTGTAGTTGGTGAAACGTACTCGCCCAGAATACGTAAGCTTAAAAGTGTACGACTGCACGAATACAGTACTATACTAAAGAGGCAAAAACTTCTAAGCATTCCAGGGCTCCTGGTCATAATCAACATTATTTATTTGGCAGATGTCGCATATCCCTTAAAGTTGGCGTTTGAACATGTCGGTTACCCCACGTAGTTTTCTTACATCGGAAGATAACTGCGGATCGAATTCACGCATCTCCGTAAATTCCCATCGCACTTACAACAGTGTTATCTGTCCTGTAGTGTTGTACAAACATAAAACAAAATATCACAGAGTGCATAATTAAAAGCGAGCAATAACAGGTTTACACACGTTTTAAAACAAAGTAAATAGTCCTGTTATAAATGTTACGTAATAAATAGAATTTCCACGTAGATGCCGACGGTTTCTTTATTTCGATCTGTAAATATACACGTCAATTGTTACGCAGTACAAATTTAAATTGACGTGTATACACGACGAACGCACTTAACTGGTTTACCAGTAACTCATTGTTGTGGGCAAGAGTTTTACTTACAATGAGTCACACTTAAATTATGAAATTGTGGCGTTACCTTCCGTCGCCCCGTTATATAAAAAAAAAAAACATTCCTTCAGCTACTGAGCCCCACGCTTGTGGATACTAATAAATAAGCATTGGAACGCAACTTTATATCAATGAATATTTAAACTAACCGTTGGTTCTCTGTAAACCTTTCTCACCCAAACAGCTGTTTTAGTTGTAATAACAAAACGCATATATAGTTCGAGTATTTACAGAATTAAGAAAAAAGAAGGAAAAAAAGAAAAACGAATATAACTAAAATTTGTAATTTATTTACTCTCAATGAATTCGTTGTATAATACATATATTATAAAGACCCAGAAAGAGAAATAGTTCTGATAAATATTACGATTTTTTCTTATCAGAAATCAGCTAACACTTAACTTCAATTTTATGTAATGTCAAATGATTCCACATTCCTAAGATAGATTCCTATGAAATTTAAAAATTAAGTCAACTCTGCTCGAAATAGTAGTCTGAATATAGCGAATAATTAATTTCATAACAATTAATTCCTATTAAATCTTTATGCGATTTTAATGCTACCTTTTTTGTTGAAAAGTGTATAAAGACATAAAAGATGATTCCGCAAAAAAATAAAATAAATAATAATTTTCATCCCTTAGTTAAAGTTGAAATGTTAATTTCTTTTATTTTCTGTTTACCTTCGTTTAATATTCTTTTCTCCATGAAAAAGTATTATAATTATGTTTAACATTTCACTCGTTCGTTAAAATGTATTCTGTCACGCATTAAGACTGCAACGATGTAAATGTCGATAAGTTATTTTTTTTTTCTTTATTTTATAGAAGCTTAAAGCAATGCTACGTCGGCTCCATCATATCTTAATACATAAATAAAAAAAATACATTTTATTTAGGGCGGCGCAAATATTTGCTAATTAATATTGCTTCCTCGGATAGTGGTGACGACAAAATACAATGGCTCTATGAGAAATAATGATACAGTCGCATAGCAATTGCTCAGGCAAACAATTGGCTCACTGTTGTAGTATACTGCAATAGTATTTTCTAATACGCAATAAGTACGTCATGTGAGAAATGGTTGTTGTTTCTGATGTAACTTTTATCGTACTGAGCATTTTGTTCAGTTTTTATGATGTTGACGTTTAATATTCTTTTCTCCATGAAAAAGTATTATAATTATGTTTAACATTGCACTCGTTCGTTAAAATGTATTCTATCACGCATTAAGACTGCAACGATGTAAATGTCGATAAGTTATTTTTTTTTTCTTTATTTTATAGAAGCTTAAAGCAATGCTACGTCGGCTCCATCATATCTTAATACATAAATAAAAAAAATACATTTTATTTAGGGCGGCGCAAATATTTGCTAATTAATATTGCTTCCTCGGATAGTGGTGACGACAAAATACAATGGCTCTATGAGAAATAATGATACAGTCGCATAGCAATTGCTCAGGCAAACAATTGGCTCACTGTTGTAGTATACTGCAATAGTATTTTCTAATACGCAATAAGTACGTCATGTGAGAAATGGTTGTTGTTTCTGATGTAACTTTTATCGTACTGAGCATTTTGTTCAGTTTTTATGATGTTGACGTTTATCTATTTAGCAGAAGTGGAGGATGAAGTGGTAGGAACCTGAATACGAATATTGAGAGAGCAGCTACACGCAGGTATATTAACTTATGAAATAAGAGAAAAATATCTTTCACATTCAAAAGAACTTTTACATCTTACTTAAAATAAAATGTAAACATGTCGGTAATAGCGGGTTTCTCACTTTTCACAGTCCATCTGCGTAGCTAATTACCATTTTAGCACCTACTTCGGCTAAGTACATAAATAACAAGTTTACCAAAACATACCTATATTAAATACTAGTTATAGGTTTTAAGAGCGCATAAAGAACAGTAACGATCAGTTTTATGTTCCAAGGCGGTAAACGCTGAAGTTATTTTTTTTTTTTAATTTAAGAGACGTTAAAATGTTTTTTTAATTTATTAATTAACGACAATAGACAAACACTTGATAATATAGCCTAAATATGACACGATGCTAATTGACAATGAGGCTGAAAAATGGCGAACTATAGTCATCCAGAATACTCTGGCTCTGAAAGTATGAGTGCCGGAACATGTCGACAAGCTCGAAAGAATCTTGCCACTATCAAATCTCGTCATGTTGGCAACCAGGATTAGAGGAGCCAGCGCCAAGGAATTGAATGACAAACATCCTGTAATAAGCGTCCTCATTATGAAAGACTAGGGTGTCGCTTATCATGAGAAATTAAATTTCGTATAAGAATTAATTGAAAAGAAATTATTTTGATATTTCAAACGGCACTTCAATTGAAATTATTCGTAAACTTTACTTGAGGATGTTCCCTTAAAAGCGATTTTTTATAATAATTTTTTATGTTTCACGAAGTCCCTTAATGTGAACTGGCTTCACCTTAGATGGTTTTTTGGTATACTAACATATACAGAAAGCGAAGAGTTTGTCCAGATTTATAGCAAAATTAATATGCTAGTATGTAGGTAAATATTTTTTTTATAAGATATTTGTTATAATTATATATGAAAGGTGTAATGTGTAACATGCGCAAAGGCGTTTTAATAATAAAAAAATGATGACAAACACAAAAGATTTTTATGTTTGTGATCTGTAGACATTGATTATTTAAGATTCCTACTTAACATTGTGTTCTTCCTCAGACAATGGACAACGAGCAGCCGCATCAAGAGCTGGTGAAGTGCGTGGTCGTGGGCGACACAGCCGTGGGCAAAACGCGCCTGATCTGCGCGCGCGCATGCAATAAGCACGTCTCCCTCTCGCAGCTGATGACCACACACGTGCCGACCGTGTGGGCCATCGACCAATACAGGATTTATAAGGATGCATGTTTATTTTTATATTACGCCTGATTCATTACACTTGTAAAATAACTGCAATACGAATGGTTGCTCTCTTCTTCGAAGGATAAAACTCGCATTAGTTCCATCGTAGAAACCAATTACAACATAAAATTTGTTTAATTCGTAATAATATGTTCACATTGATTAAGCAACTTGTATAGATTTATTAATAAGTTTTGTCAGCAGATGTCACAATAACAAAAAAAAAACAGGAAAATTTTATTACGTAATTACATTTATGACACGGTTTATTGTTAGATTAGATTTACAGAAAATATTTTAAAAAAAAATAGACAAATTGGATATGATAGGCGGAACCGTATTCTCCACTATAATAGTTTTATACAATGTTGTCTATTTCTCGTCTGTAGGTTCTAGAAAGATCGTGGGAAGTCGTTGACGGTGTTAATGTTTCATTAAGATTATGGGATACCTTTGGCGACCATGAAAAGGACAGGAGATTCGCTTATGGGAGGTAAATTTTCGTTTCATTAGTTGGATCAATTTAACGGAATCAATGGTATCAGTCATTAATCTTTTTTATATCAGTTTGGTTTAAAAATAATAATAACAATATACAGAGCATATGCAATTCGCGAGAAAGCTTCTACCAGAAAGAAAAGTGTTAATGTATTAAATGTTTTTTCAAAATCGATACGCCTATCAAATTTATAAGGCCGTTTAAAGTACTAAGTATAGACTTTAATGTATTAAGAGACACTTTATCTGCTATTGTTTATCAATTCCACGAGTAGCTTTAATCAAACATATTATCATAATTTTAACTGTAAAATTTTATCCTTAAATTATAATTATACAATGGATACAAAATAACTACTACTATAATATATACGATACTAGTAGGAATATGACTCATTGCCTTAGTAATTAAAGTAAATAAAATACCATAGAAAAAAATACTACAAAATTTGTACACAACAACTTGCTTGCAGAAACAGATGATGCGGTGTTTACAGTATAAATTATATTTATCGAATACCATTTATTTTCTATTAAGACACTTCTATTCTATCCTTTCAGATCTGATGTCGTACTTTTATGTTTCTCTATCACAAATCCGATATCACTGAGAAACTGTGGCGCCATGTGGTATCCAGAAATAAGGTGATCATTTGTGACTACTGTTTTACTTAATGCTATTAAATTAATATATCCGTACACATCCATCACATTCGTTATCCCCATAACGTTAGGTATTACTCAATTGAATCCATTTTTACCTTATACTTACGGATTAAATAGGTTCGTTAACATTTACGTTCTATTTCGCACAGGGTATATAAATTCTGCAATATATAATACAATAATTGAAATATACAATAACTGTAATATATCCATCATCAATTGTATATCATATTATAACTGTCCGTATTAAGAGCTGTACAAGTCATAACGACCTATTAACCTTTCGATATGTTAACATATGTGCAGGCGATTCTGCCCTAACACGCCGGTGCTGCTAGTGGGCTGCAAGAACGACCTACGCTACATGTACAGAGATGAAACTTATTTGAATTACTGCAAGGATCGCAGCCCTTTCATAAGGCGAGTGACATTATTTTTTGATATACCATTTCTACCAGTTAAGCGCGTTAGACGTCCTTTTATCCGTCTTTGATAAAAAACTAAGATCTATGTAAAAGAGACATTTTTCAACAGTTCTACATTAACTATTAACAGGTTATGTAAAGGATATTACGATAAGTT
>DWQX01003696.1:0-16986 GCA_018245475.1 Pharmacophagus antenor
TTAATCGCGAGTATTACGACTAACTTACAATCTTTACAAACTTTGCCACTGCATTTTGTGTGGTATCTAGCACAGGGTAGGTATGTGAAACGTTTGGTATGATTTCAGGGTAAAAAATTCGCGATGTACGTGGTTGTGCCGAATACATTAACCGGTTTGTCCCGCGTGTACGACAACCTCAGCGATCTCCGGGCCGAATTGTCTTTACTGCAACGTCGTTTGGTCGACGTCTCTTTACCGAAGTTTAAATTCGACTATACATCCCTATTAGATGGCGTGCTGAAAGAGGTAAAATAATTATGATCTATGTAGAAGATCGTTGCGAAACTTTTTATTAAAACGTCCAACGCGTACAGTCACATGGGTGGAATTTTATTATGATTACCTTTATTATTATAATTTTTAATCATTTAGATTTTATTGATATGTCACGTATATTTTTTATTGCATAACATTGATATTCTGACACTTGGGAGTTCCTTTATGGCAGACAACTACTAGTGAAATTCATATATCATTACTCAAAATGCGGCAAGTACTTGTGTATTGTGTGTCACATGCGTTATCGATCCATGAATACAATTAAGTGAAGTATTTTAAGTTATTTATTAAATACCTTCTTTTCATTGGTGAAGATTATAACTAGTTATTAGTTTCACCGTTTTGGAGAGCGGGTTGTGAACTGCCGTAGATAGTTATTATTATGATAGTTAAAAGTGATCGTAATTCACAAAACGTCCCTGTTTGTATGTGTAGTGATTATTTACAATTTTTTATTATATAATTTTAATTATACAAATAAAAAAGAATATCGACCAAACTGTACAATTCACTACATCGAAAATTAAATCTAATACCGATTATTGTAATATAACCCATAAATAGTATCAGAACTGTTTATAAATGTCTCTTTTTCGATCGTATTTTTGGATCGTATTATTTTATCAATGACAAATATAGCCGTCAATAACATTTAACTGAATAACACTAGGTTTATGTACATTTTGTCGTGTTTTAATTTTGGGTGACCGTGTTTTGGTACTGTAATGCCTTAACACGTGGTCGCTTGTGCGGGTATGACGTCAACATGGTAAATAATCCTTATATATTTAATCTAAAAAGGATAAGAAATATTGTTATCTTTTAAGAAAAAATAATATAAAACAATATCTAATATTCGACGAAAACAATAAATTCGTACGCATAAGTATTCATTATTTTCTGTTGAATTTGTTGAGTCCTGTAATCCAGGTTTTGAAGAACATTTGAGTTTTAGTTAATTAAAAAAAAGTGGCTATTTAATAAGTACCGGTAAGTTTAACCATTACGATGTCGTAGTTGGGGATCCGCCAAGCCTTTGAGGACACCGCGTCCTTCCCCGGCATTGCGCGCCTTCACGATCTGGCACAGAGAATGAAAGTATCCAAGGTGCTCCAGCGAACTGGTATTGAAGTTAACGAAGTCGGCAGTATAGCTTACTCGGCTACGGGTATGTTATTATAAATATGGCACCTGTGTTCACTACGAATTAATTTAAACGAACAGGAAGAGTATACTGATTATTCATCTGTTCATAATTTCTGTTTAAACTTTGTCTTTATTGTTTTTATTGTGGTTACTATTGTTTGAGTAAAAAATACTATGTTATTTATTTTATGTAAAATACTTATTTCTTTTATCAAATAAATAGTATTATCATAATTGTAAATATCCACATCTAATCCTTATATTAGAACTGACTGTTCATAAGGAATGACTATTTCTGATGATGTTCTGTATCATCTATTGTTACTTCTCTTACCGCGAAAGTAATAATTGTATTATATTCAAAAGAATAATAAAATAATCAAATTAATTTACAGAAATCACTCTTGAAAATAAATTCGGCGAAGAGGAGTCATTCTATGAAGTAGTTGCCAACAAACCTTTCATGTTCTTCATCCAGGACGACGCCACCAGGCAGTTGTTGTTCACCGGGCGTGTGTCGGATCCTAGCCTTATCGACGGTGCATTTAAATTCCAATAATAAAGTTCATTGCAACCAAAGGTTTAGATCATAGGCCTTACTGCAACGTGTTCGCAACTTCTTTTACAAATGTGCGTTATATTCACAGGCGATTGATAAGCGCTTCGAAAAATTCTATTTTTTTCTTTCTCTTACTATGTTACAATTTATATCTTATTCTACTTCTCATCTAATTATTAATGTCTATATGAGATCATGTTACTTGCGAAGTATATTTTTTACTCATATAATTATTTATATACTTAAAACAATTTTCAGTATGCGACGTGTAAATTGAATGATGAGTTTTACAATTGAATTTTAAAGTCTATCTACAAATAAATAAATCTTTGATTGCAATTAATAGTTTAGAATATGCTTACTTCAATAATCACAAAGACTTAAGTAAATCATGTGTCTGATATATTTTTTTAATTTTTATTTATATATTTCAATGTTATAATCATACGATATCGAGGATTTTATACTCTTATTAAGATAGAACAAGGTTTTTAAGCAATAAATCTTTGTGTATGACATTTATACTTCTTTGTATTTTTATTATGAATATTTAAATTGTAACATTAATTTGCAGTTCTCGGATGCCTTCCAATAGTGTTTTATCTATTTGAATTAAATCCAATTACTACAGTTAATTAGCAATATAAATAAAAGAGTTTTAAAGCATTAGCGGCAAATATCATTTATGTAAAACTTTTTTTATTCAGAAATGGTTACTATTATTTCAACAGCATAAATAGTAAATATATAAATGTGTCCCCATTAATATTTTTTAATTTCATTATAAGACTAATTGTAATAAAATATATAAAATGATTAAATAAATAATTTCAGCCGTTTGAATATATTTCTTTATTTTATATGCTTTAAAGTTATGTGCTAACTATTCGTATTGTACGTGTTAGTGGTTCATAAAGTTTCTCTAAATAATTTTTGTTATTAAAGAAGCTGTCGAAAGAATAGACTACCACTGGGTGACAAGCGTTACGCATATCCATAACGATGATATAATAGATAGATGGATGGTGGGCACCTTTTTCTTTCTATATGAAAAGGAAGACTAGCCTGACAACTAGTCAGCCCATCATTCAACGAAAGCGCAGAAGTATCTCTGGACGTACGCAAGCTTTTAGTGATCTCGGCCATCGACGGATTTATGCCCTGTAGCTCTGTGCGCTTAAGCGGTTTTTTCTTATTTTCGATATTCTCAGCAATTTGTATTGACAGTCACATCAATTATGAATAGATGTTGCTTCAACGGAGCCTTATAATGTTTGCATATTGCGGTTTAACTTGAGAAATACCCGTTGCGGTAATTTACTGGATAGTCACCAGAAACAGACATCTACCACCAGTAAACTTAAGTAAAATTAATTTGAAATACGCGCAACTATGTATTGGTCAGCAAATAATGAATATTATAACTTATCGATAAAAAGTTAAAAAGCATATATAAGCAGGCTCAACTCAAACATCAATCAAGACAGTTATATTCTAGTCGAGTCTAAAAGTTTTATACCACGTTTTAATAAATTATTATTGTTAAAAAGTAGTAACGATTCATAAGGTTTGCAGTCTTATGATTTTTTTAAAGAAACCCGTTAAAAAGTTTTTATATAACTATGTGGTGCTGCTAAGAATGATGTAATACAAAACTAATGATTATATATATATTTATTACGTCACTGAGATAATATCATTAGCCAGGTTGATTTTCTTAGAAACGATTTTATTTTACCATAAAAAGTATTATACAAATATCAAGCAGTCACTTTTTAACTTTGTTTACATTATAGTAATTGTTAGTTATATTCGTCGCTTCACTGCGGTAATTAAAAATAATGAAATTATTAAAAAAACGGTTACAAAACAACATTCTTTAGGGTATATTAACATTCATAAACGAGTTGATGTGACGTACTAAGTGTCCAGTTCACACAGTGCTTCACACTGACTCAATTCTCCCGTCATTCATTCATTTTTTTTCTTTTGAGAATACAACGCTTTAGTATGTGAGTTCAATTAAAGTGTGAACCGGCTTTTACGTATAGTTGTTATTTTGCTCTTTAGTCGTATAAATAAGCGCTAGACGTACACACCTCTCTCTCGTTTTACTTTACCTATAAATGTTCCTAAAACATTATCCCCTGGATCTCTCATAAACTAGTCAAGATGATTTTAATTTCTTTTGTTGGTAAGTAAATTTTTATAATTCGCCTTGAATGTAATGTGTATGACCTCTGTCTTATGAATTTCCTTAGATTATATCTTTTAGCTTCCTGTTAGATTTCATAGTTTGTGATTTTTTATTTTTATTATTGTTCTGTTGTGTTTTTATATTTTATTACCCATATTTATTACTTAAGTAATAAGCAAGAGACTAGTGCATTAATTGTCTAATGGTCGGGGATCCCAATGATTCAATAATTAAAACGAATCTTAAAAAGGAGATTTCATTGCATCATTACTCTATAAGATGAAGGTCATACAAGCACACCGACATGCTATCACAATGAGAAATCAAGATAAAGGAGAGTTCTCATCTTTAAACGATTCACTGGTTTTTCCCCGCGTGGAAATGTTCGATTGGATATCGAGTTTATGGGATATCAGTGATTGCCATAATTTTCCAAATTTTTCATTTCATTTCAGTTATACTCATTACCCGCCTTCAAAGTTTAGATTGTTTTATCGGACAAAAACCTGAAATTTCCCGGTTTAACTTTTTCGACACCGAACTTCTTCGGTACTCTAGTGAAGAACGGAATGGTAATGTAGTGGTATCACCGGCAAGTATAAAATCAATCCTTTCAATGTTGCTGGAAGGTGCCAACGGTGTAACTGCAACGGAAATTAGAAATGCTCTGAGATTGTCTTCTGATAAAGATGAGTTTAGGGAACAGTTGAATGAATACCTTTCTGCGTTAAAGGTAAGGAATATATATATATTTTTCTAGTTTAAGGTTCTTTCTAGGTCTAAGGTGTTCTCTTTTTTTCGGTTATGGGCTTCACTTAACCTCGATTTCAGCTGATGATAAGTGATAATGAAGCTGTAAATAGTGACGCATGTTCGGCTAGTATTCTTCCCGCCCATACATGCTTTACTGCCGGAACACTTCAACGTTTTTATGGGGGCAGTTTGGCATTGAAGGTGATAGCTAACCAGGCTAGTTTCGAAAACCCTATTACTAATCGAGAATCCACCATGTGCCCTGGGAATCGATCCTGGCACCTCCGCTTTACAAGGCAAGCAGTAAACTACTTCGGCACGAAGGCTTCTTCTCTGGCTGGCTCTTCCAGGACTTTTCAATTGGATTATTTTTACATTTGAGGAGAGACAAAATCTCTTACAGGAGCTGATTTAGGACTTAGCGTTATTATTAATGTGTTGTAGCCTATAGGACTAGTTAGATAGATTCAGACCTACTGTTTTAAAGTTTCGTTATACTTATCAGATATTCAGTGCCAAGAGAGATTGACCTTTATACAATATTTTTCTTAAGTGTTTTAAGTCAAAATAGCAAATATATTATGGATAATACTTCATTGTTTGATAATCAAATATCTTTAAAAGAGAATTTACATCCCAAAACAAGGGTTAAATTACATGCAGTCCAAGAATATTGTTTTAAATGGTTTTTTCCATTAATACCAGTGAAGGAAGTTCCGGGTTTCAATTTAAAATTGTTGACAAGATTAAATAACGTCATGGGGAAAAGGTTGTATATTGTATAATGTAGTTGTATATTTAATCCAGCGTTGCGTACCATGTGTTTGAATAGTTATATAAAAAAGGTAGAATATATAAATTCGATAATAAAGGAAGTATTTTAGTAGTTTGTTCTTCACCACCACAATAAACACTTTATCTATCTATCTTTGTTTATTTAAAAAAAATAAGATTATGCTGCGAAGAAAGCCTCATCTGGAAAATTTTTCACATACAGTACTCTAATTCCAAAATAGGTAGCCAAAAAGCACTTGTAGTATGAGTTATGACAGAACGATGTATATACATAGACATTTTAAAACAAATATTTCAATGTATATTAAAAACTAGACACGAAACTAACACAAATGTTCATCACATCAATGTTTGTCCTGAGCGGGAATCGATCTTGCGACCCCTAGTGTAAGAGGCAGAGTACTACCCATAACACCAAAGAGTCGGTCAAATATAAATGAAAAAAGGTAAATGTAGAAATTGAAATATCGTAAAAATGTCGTATTTGATCTTTATGGTTTAGAAAGAATATACATTTTGGAAGAAAAGAGGGTGGGTAAATTATTTCCAAGTAGTATTATGAAAAACAGTGTATGGCTAACTAAGTATTATTGTAGATTCTGAAAAGAAGAATTTGCCTGACTCGCATATTTATTTAAAAAAAAATATTTAACAATTAATGACTTTATACGTAAGTACATCAAACAAAATAAACAATAATTGATTCCAGGTGAAAGATCCGGCAGTTACTTTATTAAATTCGAATGCAATGTTTCTCTCAAACAAAGTTAATGTAATGAAAGAATTTGCAATTATGTTGCGTAAAGTGTATTTCTCGGAAATTCGTCTTGTCAATTTCCGAGAATCGGAACCTGTTGCTAATTTGATAAATGCTTGGGTCAGTAATAACACTAAAGGACTTATTACTACTTTAGTAGAACCTGGTGAGTTAGATTTAATAGATTTTTCCTTTCATTCCCACTTTTACCTTTAAGGATAATTGCAGTAGATTATCATCGATCACTTTAACACAATTTTTATGATGTGCTGCTGTAGTACTGATTTCTACATACAAGAAGTGCGGAATGGAGATTATATTCTTATCAAGCGTGAAAAGAACTCCTTTTTTAATTTCAATATTTTTTTGTGATAACATGCTTCCTCATAGCTTGAAAAGAAACACACGAAGGCCGTAGTTCTTGTTTATTCTATTATAAATAATCTTGTAATAAACTTTACGTCGTATTATAGACGGAATGTATTTTTGTACTTATTAAATAGCCATTTAAAGAGCTTAGGTTCTTATTTAACACACATTTATTTTCTTAAAATGTGGGTTAATAATCAATTTTCAAAAGAATATGTAATGCATGTAAAAATTACGTGACAACAAAAACTTGTTCTCTTTTTGTGATAAAATTTTATTTGCTGGTTAAAGATATATTACAAAAAATGAACTTTAGCAGAACAGAAGTGTTGTTTGTTATTCGTTGAGAGGGGCAGTGGCCTGTTTTTATCTTCATTTATCTTCTCTAAATGGATATCTAACCGCAAAATTTCAAAATAATTTAATATAAAAATGTGTGTGTGCAAAAACAAAAGGCCACCTGTATTTTCCTGTATATCGGTTGGTTATATAATTGCACACCCAATTTGAATTATCAGTTTTTAATCACATACTTTCATATAAGCTAGGCGTTTATGTATTATTCATTTATGTATTATTTAACGTTACAGGGCACATCGATCCCATGTCGGAGTTGCTGCTTGCTAACACACTTTACTTCAAGAGCAGTTGGCAGCATGCCTTCAATCCTATGCATACGAAGTCTGCTTGTTTTCATGTAAATGGAATATGTTTGACAGTCTCCATGATGGAATTGTTTGCAGTACTGAACTATGCGTACGTCGATAATTTGAGGGCACATGCTCTTGAACTGCCTTATGAAGTGAGCATTATTTTTCTAATTATTTTTATATTGTGTTTAATTCAGTGTTCATATTATTTTTATCAGTTATGGGTTAACATTTGACCACGATTTCTCTTGATATTTAGTGATAATGAAGTCGTAGGTTGTGTGGCGTGCTCGCCCAGAATACTTCTGCCTTTCACATAAATGCCTGCCGGAACATAGCACTGCTGTTATTTCGGCAGACTTACATTGACGGTGGTACTTGGCCAGGCGGGTTCGAGAATCCTGACTCCATTACTCCTGTGGCCGGTAATCGATCCAGGGACCTCCGTTTTATAATGCATGCGGTAAATCAATGCGCCACGGATGCGTACAAATTTAACGTTTTTATTATTTAAATTTAATTTTTTTTTTCTATATATCTGTGTCGCTATGTATCTTATATGTCAGTTTGTGGTATCGTATGTCCTAAACGTCTGGACCTATTCGATTTTTTTTAATTAACGCTTAATATACAATATAAATATATTATTTTGTAAAAATATTCCGACTTCGTTCTTTTTTATGCAATTGAGCATTATCAGCCATGTTATAACGAGTGTTTATGGTAATGAAAGGTGTGCAATGATTATGCATAAAAAATAGTAATTTATATATTTTCAATTTTAAGTAGGATTGTTCTTTATCTTTTAACTTCTGATGTTTTCCTTGAGAAATGGTAAAAGAGATTCCCCTGAGAGTATGTCAATGAAAGTCGGAATCGGTGCTTATTTAAAATTCACAATGACGCATTGTTTATCGTACAACTTTTATCTGTCTATGTCGCAAATAAACTTATTATAGTTAAGTGTATAGACAACAATTTAATGTATTTTAAATTTTAGTATTTGATATAAATTATGGATCCAAGCCTTACTTTACGGGGTTCCATGACGCAATAAAACAAAAAAAATTGCTAATTTCCACTATTTAATCGCATAAATTACGGCTAAATTAAAATAAATGATATAGCTTCAAAAGCACGACGTTTGAGTTTAGTATTTAACAAATAAAAATTATGTAGAAAGCTACATAAGATTTAAATAATATAGATTAATCAGAGGAAAGTTACCAATTAATTATGTAAAATTTAATCACGAAAGTGACTTTTCTCGTCAATATTCGAGACAGGTTTTAGGTTACATAAACATAGATTAAAATATTTAACGATTTTTTTGTTTCATTAACATCAGAACCGGTTTCCCTTAGACTCGGTACACAATCTTGGATAAAGGTCAATGTTTAGCAAAAATTTTGTGGTGCATTTTAAATACTACGTCAGTAATGATATGACATTGTAGTAAACTACATAAATTATGTCACGATTAACTACTTACTATACTTAAGAGCTACGATTTTTTAAACGCTTTTTTAAGTTGTGCATTTTCTACATACTTCTTTAGTTTCTCAATTTTATTATCGGTTATGGGCTAACACTTGACCCCTATTTCACTTGATGTTTAGTGACAATGAAGCTCTAGAAGGCAAAGCATGTTGGCCTAGAATACCACAGATATATGACTCCCATAGCAATGTTGTTATAGCGGCAGATTGTCATTGAGAGTAGAGGCTAGCCAGGAGGATTCGCACTGGTCTATCACCAATTAGACTCCACTACTTAAGCAATCCGTGAATCGAACCTGGAACTTCTGCGTTATTATATAAGCCATTAAAACACTGCGCGCCCGGGCAGTCAAAATAAAAATACAACACAACGCCTACTATCTTCTTAACATGATCGATGTTTTTCTCGATCTTGCTCGTTTTTCTTTTCACCTTCTTTCTTTCCATGATGTTTAATATGAAGTTATCTCAACATGTTAATAATCCTGTTTTCTTTTCAATTCTATTCCCTATACTTTATACCTTTTTTTTCTTAACCATCTTTAAATAACTTTAGCAATCTCAAAACCTCTCAACCATTTTTTGTTATAATTATCCATATTTCTCATTACAATTCAATGCTTTTTTTTCTAAGACTAATTTATTGATATTAGACCGTGACAAATCATATGACAAATTTACAGAAAAGCATTTCAGACTTGTTCAAAAAATATCTATCTACCATTATATTTCGACCTAGGTAAAAATAATAAATAGGTTTTGTTAAGGTATTCAGTCGAAATTCTTTGTGCCTATTTTAAACACTGTCTGAGATTCAATGAATATGATAGTAGAGTTTTTAACTTATTTTTATCATCACCTCATTTTGTTTGAATATGTAATAATAAAATACTTCATTTTCATACATTTATATGTTTTTAAATTAATTAACATCACTTATCTCGTTATCCTAATTTAATAATCTATTCGAAACCTGCTGGAAATTTATTTTAACCACACAGTGCGTTAAACTTCTCTAGCTTTCTGACTGCCTAGTATGTTAGAGGCCGAATTCACATATTTTTTACAAAAAGTAAAGAAAGAATTTCCATTCACCGTGATATTAAAAAATACATACCGTAAAATTAATATATTTTTCGCGAGACAAGAAAAGAGAACGAAAGCCTTTGTTTGATACAATTTTAATTGTAATAATATACCCATATTTCATATTTCTAAAAAAGTAAGTAGTTCTGTACTTAAGTTTTATAAAAATAATAATTAACGCCTACTGAGTAAAAAATCTAAAAACACCAGATGCTAATTTACAGAACAAAAATCCCTAAAAAAGTTGCTATATAAAATGGTTTCATCATAACGGAACAACAAATAACATATCAAAAACATCAACAACAGAAAGAAGAAGGAAGAAGAAACATCGTTTTTTTTAATAATCCCCCTTTTTCGATGAACGCGTGTTTTCTGTTTATAAATACTAGGACATCAATGATAAGAGATATATGCAAATTTTATGCACAAGCGTGTGTTGTTAGTACTGCATCACATAGTGTATATACCGAGTATGTGCACATGTGTGTGAGTAAGCAGTGCAGGGAGAAAAACATCTACCTTGTTATTTAAGATATAAAAAATATTTGTCTTCTTTGAGAATTAGTTAAACAAATATTGTTTCAACTAAGCAAGCGATACAAATTTATGAAAACAGGAAATCCTCCTTTCTTTTTTAGTTTCCAAACGATGATGCATTCATCATACACGTGTTTTTCGGTAAAAATTGGGATAACAGAGAATGGAAGCAGTATAGTCGCAAAACAGCGCATGCGTAACGTGCCGTTAATTTCTTTTATGTACAGAATGCTTTTATTTTCACCAAAATTAGAACCGGTGACAAATATGTAACACTCTATGAAACAACATAAAGTTAAGTAATGAACAAGTTGCTAAGCAACGTTTTTTTTTTATTTTATAACCCTATAATTTTTTTTTGGATTAAGAACTAGGTCTTTGAGATTTTATTTGAAAAAAAAAACATAGTTTTAATCGAAACTGACAGGTTCATATTTACGTTTCCCATATTCTGCCCTTAGTGTAGAATTATTTGTATTAACTCTCTCAAACAAAGAAAGATCCAAAAGCACTGGATAAAAAGTTATAGTATATTTGGTCAGTCATAAAAAGAAAACAAGATAAAGAAACTCGTCGAATTGAAAATAATCTTCTTTTCGTCGGTTGAAAACAAATAGAATTTCTGTTAAAATTTCAGGAAATCTTATAAGTTTTTCGACACGGTTTTTAACCAATGTTAATCGTTCATAACCTTTTGCTTGTTAACAGTTTGCAAGAAGAATATTTGGAGTTATTAAGATCTTTTATTAAGATCTTTAACTAAAAAGGTTATTATTGATGTCATCATTTCTTAAAATGTCCATGTACGCCATGTATGAAGATAGAATGTAAATGTTCATGTATGTTTGTGAAAAAAAAATTGTAAAAATTTGAAACAAAAATAAAACGAACTTTTAATAGCAACCACAATAATTATGACTTGCTGTTTGCATGAACGCATAGATCAATTTGTTTTGTTTTTATCTCGTTTTTATGTAATTATACTTCATTTGAATGTTCCGTTATTTAGTAAGATCACATTTTAATCGAGAAGTTTATTTTCTGAATATATTTCTGATGGAGCCTATACATTGGTTAAAAAATGTGTCTGCTTAAAATTATACATTTTAGCTTTGTTTCACGCGCCCAAAGTAATACATATATTTTTTTTTATTATTTTAAGAATATTCTTTAACAATAGTTTTCGAGAAATGATTGCGAGAGATTACATAACCATTTAATCTATTTATACTTCTTAAATGTTATAAAAATAAAGCCTTTAGCCAACAGTATAGTGAGCGAAATTCGTATAAGCACAATTTAAGTTTTATAATAAATATTTTGTGTTGTATAAGCTGACAGAGTTTAGCTACTAAAATATAAAAAAATACGCTAAAGTGACTTAATTGCTAAACAAGTTATTTCTCATATTTCTTCAAGGTTTTCCTCTTTAACGCAAAATATCAATCATAACGATAAATTTGTCTTATTCGTTATAATCTAATTTGAAATTGATAAAATTAGATTATACTTTTGAGAGGACTGAGAAACCTAGTTTGGGTAAAGGTCTGGATTCTATGGGATTATTTCGACCAGAGTGGATAGATAGATAGATAGACTGCAATTCTTCAGTTTGTTTTTTTCTCTTTAAACCAAAATATCTTTCAGTTGCAGATATCTCGATTTTATGTATTTGTTTGGCTGAAATCCCCAAGGTACATCTACCGCTATAATACCATTACTATGTTGAACATGTAAGACTCCAAGGTATTCTTGTCAAGCATACTTTACCATTTACGAAATTAAGGTCTGGTTAGTTAACCTATTTAAAAAAAGATTAACAGTATTACTGTTTTTCACGAGGATCAATTGCATATAAATTTAATAATGAAATAGTGGTGGTATTAGAAAAATTCAGTAGTGCTCAATCGTAGCGTTGAAAATAATATATTGCATTTATATATTTTAGGGTGGCCGTTATTCGATGTTCCTGTTAGTTCCTTCTGATAAGGATGGCATATTATCTCTCATCAGGGACCTGCCCTACATGAGCCTTCCGCAAATCATAAAACTCATGGAACAGACTGATGTGCGGCTATTCATGCCCAAATTTACTACAGATTACAGTGAGGATATGGCTGGAACATTAAAATCTGTTAGTAAACTATATTTTTATAATACGATAGATTGTTCTTATATGATCTCGATTAATTTAACTATTTTAAATTTAAAATTATACAGTAATGACATGTCAGTGAATTGTTATTTATAAATACCTCTTAATAACAAATGACGTTTAAGCACATAAAATAAGAACATATATTTATATCACTTACCTACTTTTTTATTTTAGATGAAAATAAACTCTTTGTTCACTGGGAAAGCAGATCTTTCCGGCATGTTTAATGGCAGTTCACCTCAAGTGAACAATATTTTCCATAAAGTACACATAGCTGTGGACGAAGCAGGAACGGTTGCGGCCGCAGCATCCTCCGCCATGGTTATACCGCTCATAGAAAACGGTGTGCAAATCCGTGTTGACCGCCCATTTCTATTCTTCATTAGAGATAACGATTTGGGCTTGGTGTTGTTTGAAGGTAAAGTCGAGGAGCCCACTGAATACAATGAACGAAAATCAGTCTTACAAAAAGCATTGGACATTATCGCTGAAGGAAAAAATGGTTTGTATGCTAAATTTCTTAAAATAGCACTAATTACCTCGTGCGAAATGGGTGCAATTTCGAACAGAATAGTATAGCAATATACAGTTGTCATTTTTTAAAACCACACCTTTATGAGGAAAATAGTGAAAGATAGATTAATAAATTAGTTTATTTAATGGCAAAAACGCGTTTTAACAAAGCCTTCTGAAAAACGATATTTACTATTATACTTAGCGAGGCTGTAATGATTATTGATTATTATGTAAATTATAATATGTAATAAGCTCAATATGCTGAGAATAAATAATATACATTTATTTGAAACATAATTTCAAGAAAAATGGAGATAAAAATGTAATGAGCCGATGAAGCAATTGTGACTGATTTAGATATCTTGATATTTGATATCTTGCCCAAAAAAGCTTAAGTATTACGAAGTATATTTGTAGTCGCTAGTGATTGAAGATTGAGCCGGATCGCCTAATCTATGTGTACTACTACTTACAATTTGTTCATTAGGGTTTTTTAGAGTTATGAGATTTATTTAATTATAAAAACAACTTCCTGTTTGTTTCAGTAACATCTAATGCGAAGAGGTATCTACCAAATTTCCATAAGCAGAGACTTTATGGATGATCGTTTTACATATATATACTCTTTCATCGTCATCATCCTACTTCCACTTTTGGACACAAGCATCTACATCTTTACCTGACTGAGCTTCATATCCAGCCATTTTCGACTGGTTTTTACAAGTCAAGTACTCTATATTAATATTTATTAATAAATCGATGTAACATTATTCAATTGTTTAATTATTGATGCTAATAATAAATGCGACAGGTACGAGTAAAATTTACGGAAATCTTTGAAGTTTTTACTTTTAAATAATGGTATGTAATAAATGTTACAGGGCTTACTGAAAATTAATTATTTTCGTGCTTCTCTTTATTTTTATTATTGTTTTTTTCCTTTCCAAATTGCATATAATACGACATATATATGATTTGACTGTCCGTAGTGCAGTGGTTCAGACGCTTTCCTTGTAACGCGGAGGTCCCGGGACTCCACTACTCCCGTGACCCGGGAATCAAACTCGGGACCACCGCGTTATAAAATTGTAGTATCGCTGTATTTAAATTATTATGTGGAATAATTGAAATAAAGTAAAGGTACATTTAAAACAGCATTCAGATGTAGTTACCATGTTGATTGACGTTCATATCAATAGTTTTATTTCTTAGAAAAATTTTAACCCGTTCGGTATATTGAATTTTTCTAAAAATTCAATGCACGAGCGACGATCCCGGCGGTTTTACAACGAACACAAAAACATCAAAAGAACTCGCGACGTGACGTTTTTTGTCATGAATAACCACTCAAATTGATACATACTATTATTGTCTTTTTTGAATAACTTATGACGATTGATTAATTTGGTTTATTTAACTAAGTGAAGCAGTATTTTTTATAGCTTTCTATTATACTTTTTGGGACTTACACACGATTTTAAATTACAAATGCTAATATTTCGGTAAACAATTTTAGAAAAAAAAAGATTACTGTCTCACCACAAAGGTATGTTTTCACTTTTCGAATAAATGCAAATATTTGTAAATTTAGATAAGATAAAAAAAAATAAGAAAAACTTGTTAGCCCAAAGAAGTTATATGTTGAGTGGACGTTTAGAGGACAAGAATAATAAGTTCAAAGAATTTAGTAACAAACCAGATGTACATAAGTAGGATATCGACGGGTGAAATCCGAAAGATGCAACTGAAAGCAAGTTTAGGCGGCGCCATTTCAAATAGGGTAACCACAATATTGTTTTTTAATATGATATTTAAATATACTTAGGTATGTTAATATCCATGTTATTCATGTACAATAAAGTACTTTTAAACGGTAGGTAAAAATATCTTCGACATAATTCTAGTGTCTTTTCTACGCGGCCGTGAGAACCCTTGTTACCACAAAATGTTTCTCCTCAAAACGTTCCATGCTTAATGTTATAATCATGGTGACCCTTAATCCAATAAACGAGATGCAGAAAGTCAAACAAGCCGTTTTACTTTCTTGAAAACAAATTAACTGGCATAATATTGGAACAGGCTGAAAGTATGTTAACGCTTTTATGGGATGTTGATTTGTGTTCCAGTTTAAGAACGTATGTAGGTAAGTGCTAATTTGCTCCAGTAGAGATTAAAATTGCAATAACATAAAAAATTTATACGTTTTTATATTTTAAACGTACGTTTAATGCTCCCCATGATCGGGCTAGAATCGAAAGCTCCTTTAAGTCGATTTAGATTCCAGGACGCAAAAGAGTATCAGTAACGATGATTAGCGACTTCAATAAAAATAATGTGTATAAATTTACAGATTGCACAATTTTTTATTGTCTATAAACCGCAGCAACGAAATATGTTCTGTATAATAAATAAATATTAACAGCCTAAATATAGTTGAGTTCCATTTAAAAGAATTCTTAATATAAAAAAATTTATAAATTTGAATGCTACTGTCTATATAAAAATGGAATTTTCACTCATGAATAGTAACACGATATTTTGCACAGGTAATATAATTAATTTCCTTTTAGTCAATTACCTGCACATCCCTCACGGCTAATGTTTTTATAGTCTCATAGAGGAGTGGGTAGAGGTTAAAATATTTTTTTTAGATAGTTGCATATTATTGCATTCATGTCGTCTAATATTATAAGTATTTTTAGAAATGTACATGTAAATTATGAATATTTCTTTAGAGGTAGTGCTGTATGTGTAAAAGAAGTTATAACGTTATGTTTTTTTTTTACATAAACAACCATTTAATTACTTTAGTGCTTAGTTTAAATTCGATTAAGAAATTTGTTCATTTGTAATTTCAATTTGGTGAAACATTCCATTATATTGTTTTGTTATAGTGTTAAATGGTGATACTGCTTCAATATTGAATTCGGAATATTTGTACGATAGAAACTAAATATAATAATATAAGGTAAACACAAACAAATTATAAAATAAAACAATTTCTTTATAATGAAAATTGAAGATAAAAATGAACGTATTTCATATTTGACCTTTAATTGACCTTATATTTTTTACGTTTAAAATTTTATATGTATCTTAATTTAGACTATTTTATTTGATATATTTCTGTAACAGTAATAGCCTTTTGTACTCCCTGTAGGTAAAATAGATGTTCCGATGTGTGTATATATATAAGAGATATATTTATATTTATAAAAATATCTCATTTACCATCACTCTATATACCCGATTTTGCAAAGAAATATTATAAATTATTTCATTTTATTTGACATTCGACCACGACATCCGAAGTATTTTAACACCGCTCCGTATCTTACGTTTGTGGAAGTTCGAAAAAAAAATACTTGGAACAGAACGGGACGAATGCTATGAGGACTCTCATTGGAAACGACCGGACGATTCAGGTAAGTTACCTGACAGGCGGTCTGACCTGTTAAGTTTAAACCTTGTCTTGACTTATATTCTCTACATTGTAAGACGGAAATGACTTACTGGATAAACAACTATTATAACATATAAAATATAAACGTAAAATTAATTTATTATTAATTTTGTATAACCAGTTCTGTTTAATGACTCTTATACGTCTAAAAGAATAACAATATATATATATATATAT
>DWQX01003697.1:0-16985 GCA_018245475.1 Pharmacophagus antenor
TCGTCATGTACATTTTCACTGCTGCCACCATGTTGTGTAATTAGATATCTGAGTCTGGTAGACAGTATTTATTAATATACAATACCTGTTTAATTATATACAATACCTGTACATCGCAAAGAACACACCCTCCAAATAATATAATTAGTAGGTCAGTTAGTCAGGACTTTTAGACAGTCTAGATTTCAGAATAAGATTAAATAAATATTTTTCACATAAATACAAAAAATTATAATATCATACAGTACTTGCAATCTATGACTTTCACAGACTATGTTATTCGTGGTTTGTAAAAATATTTATGATTAATTTATTCATTTTAGTACCTGATAGTTGAACGCGCAATCTCTGTTTTCTCCGTGTCCTACGCAATCAATATCAGTAGAGAGATTGTATTCCCCGATTCGTACACTAGCGATATCCCGATCTTTGATGCAGTGAGCAGCAGTTAGTACGTATCTAGAGTTTATGAGCGTGCCCCCACAGTTGAAATCAGAGCGTTTGTGATCTATAAATATATTATTATTAATAATATTATAATTGATAATAAAGGAGCTTTTTTATCGGTTATTGCCTAACACTTGAACACGATTCATTCTGATGTTAATTGACAATGAGGCCGTAGATGGTGAAGCGTGTTCGCCAAGAATACTTACGTTGGAGAACTCTTTCGACTTCAGTATCAACATCAAAAGCGAAAAACCAGCTTGCACTATAATGTTAAAATTAATAAATCTAAATTTTATAAATAATAGATATCCGATATAATTGATGAGAGATAGTATAATATACCAACTTTTGTGTTTTATGAGGACCAGCCAAGGGAATTCGTAGAGTTGAGCTGTAGTACCACCAGTGATTCTATCTCCTTGCATATCGCCACATTCACCAGACAAAAGTTTAATATTACGATGGGTTTCAATTTCATCACCAGTATTGACTTCATTTTCAGTTTCCCCACCAGATCGTGTACCAATAATAAAGTCAAAGCAGCAAACCTGTAAAAAAATTACAGGGTCAGCATTTAAGATTCAAAAAAATCTAAGCTGTTTGAAAGGCCAACAAATAATGTTAGATATGGATATCAGTACATAACATTACATCGACTATTTCGTAATTTACATCCGATTGGAGTTTGTATTGTGGTAGAAACTCACCTGGTAAGTTACCACTCTCAATGTCGATCTACTTCGATAATAGCATTGCTGTATTCGGACAGTCATACATATGAGAGCCAAAGTATTTAGAGCGTGCATGCTTTACCACTTAGGGCCTAATTTCTCATCATATTTGTAATACTCTCACAGCTTTACCCAGATATATTTCCTTAGGTTTTACCACTATCAGACAATAGTGTCAGTAGTTAAATGTCACGTCTATGACTATTGCATATATATAGAAAAAAAAATTAAAATGTAAAGCAATAAGTAATATTCGTGTGAATGATTTTGGATCTTTATTAAAAAATCGAAAGAAGAATAATGAAAGACTTGTAAGTTCAATGTATCCATAAATGTTATACGACAGATTTTTGGGGCTAATTTTGAACAATGAATTGCTCTTCTTTGTACTATATTTAGCCTTTTACTATATTGTATTAAATAAAGAGAAAACTATTTCGTTGAAAATTACCTTATGCATGCGTATCTTGCCATCGTAACCGCAAAGTGCGTTATTTAATAATCTTATGGTATCTGGTGTTTTTTCAAAAGTCACTTTGCGCATTGCAGGTGGACATTCTGTTATGAGCATACAGTCTTCGCAGTCTTCTGCAAGTGTATATTTATAAAAATATAAATAGTACCACTTACATACATTAAGTACACGTCCCACCGCTCGCCATCAAGCTATGCAAATAATACACCATGTGTTTGTATTTATTTAGTCCATATATTTCCAATAAATTGGTTCTATCAACTACATATTTTATTATATTTCTAGGTATACATATAGGCGTCAATATATATTTCCTTTCCTTCACATCACCATTTCCTTTGCGAAGTTAGATTTAACCCACTGTGCTTCACTTTTCACTGACACTCGAAATTTTGTTTAAAATACTTTTACTTTTTAAAATAAAAATTAGAAATATTTTGGTTTATTTGCAGATTTGTTGCTGTGAACAATGTTAGAAGTAATTGCCATCACTTACCATCAGTGGAATGTCTAATTCATTTTAGGTTAAGAAAAAATTGAAATTACAATTAAAATTAAAAACTTTGGAATCCATTTATCACAAATTGATATTATAAATTCTAACTCACTTAATCCTTTTGCTGCAATTATGCATATACTGAGGATTATTATACTTGTCAACATTCTGTTCCTCCGGTCACCAAACGCGTCAGTCTATCTCGTTGGCTGATACGCTACTGTTCCTTCTGATTGTTTATTATCAATTTTGTAATTGTTTCAGAAGCAACATTTTGCTATGGGGATTTGCCCGAAGTGTACGAATAGGTTAAATAATTATTTATACGAGATAACGTAATAGGAAACGTAATACGTGAAAATATACAATAACAACATAATTAAATAAACGTATTGATTAATTTGACTGTCTAATTTTGCAGTGGTTTACGATTCACCTTGTAACATTTAGGTCCCAGGTTTGATCCAGGGCAAATGAAGTCCGGATAACTTTAGGGTTTTTTTAGAATACGCCTGGCTAGGTACCACCCTCATTGTTAATATAATTCATATTAATTATATACGCATTACTGTAGTAGTCATATATATGAGGCCCAGAGTGTTAATGGGCGAACACGCTTCACCATTTACAACCTTACTGTCACTTGATATGTTTAACAATTGAGATTATGTCTTAGTCCGCTGATAATAAAATAAAAAGTAACTATAAATATACTAAACAATAGTCTGGACTAGGTCTTCTCAATGATTTTTAATAAGAATAAGTTGGTTTGAGTTTGTAGTATTTAGCTATTATTAGAAGAGCTAGGTTCCTTCATTTGTCTATTCAGTCTCGTGGCTTATAAGAAATGTATAAAAATTAATTATGTACAAGAAGGTTAGTGTCTCAGCTTAATAACACAGTATATAGAGTTGTACCTCATACAAAATGTAACAAAGGTGATTCACTTAGGAAATTCTAATAGCGATCATAACCAAAATAAATGTACAGTTAATCTCAATCAGAAATAAGTGTAAACTACTACCAATATGTAATTATTTATAATAAGAGGGTAAATAGAAACTGTAAAAAATGTATATCCAAATCGTTCATACTTTGTCCCCCACAGAGCTGCGAGTTATTTTAACTAACCCGTCGTTGATTTTAGAATATGGATAATATTCTACAATCAACATTGTTACAAATGTTTTATGTGTATAAAATGTAGGTTATCTTAAAAGTAAACTATCGAAGACGCGTGCGTTGTAAATATTACAGTTTATTTCATATATATAAGTCTTTCTTCTTTAAAAAAGAAGAATCAATATATTATTAAACTTCTTAAATACTGTAGTTTACAAACATTCAATAACGTAAAGTTTAGACATATTTTAGGATTATTACAGGAAGGCTGTTCTTTTAAAAAATATGGCTTGACCGCAAATACAAGTATTGTTAACAATCAGTATCCTTATTTGTGCGTCATGTGATGATTTACAATGCATTATGTATATTTCATGTACTTAAGCTAATGACTATATAATACAGCACAAGTGAAAAGAAAATCTCATTGAATTATTGTGTCTGTATCTGGATCAACAAAATGTTGTTTTATGTGTTTTTCGTTTACATTTTTCCTTGCATGACTACTGCTCTAAGTAAGTGTCACTTTTTTCTTAACATTAAAGTAATTCTCAAGACTTTATTTTGTTAAATTTAAGTTCTAATGTCCAAAACATTCTATATTTTATTAAGTACTTCACAAAGACATGTTAGATAATTAAGCTAAGATGCCGGCGAGTAAATTTGGAAGCCTTGATAAAGTGCGCCGATATTTCACACTGGGTCTTTTGACTATAAGCTCAGGTTGGTTTCTATGTTGAGTACTGCTGTCACATTTTGATAGGTGCTGTCAATTAGCTATTGGCACTTCTGGTCTAAGTGTAGAGGCGCGCTCTGAGTTATGGGTTAGTCGGTGACCAAAAGCTAGTAAGTGCTTTCACCATCGGACGTATAGACATGAAGCAGACATTCATCCCTTCGTTGTCTTTTTACTGCGTGGTTTATAACGTAACAGTGAAGGTTTGGTTTTCAATATTCCCCTCCATATTGGAAGTAAGGGAATCTACCACCATAGACGAGACCTCCACTTACCAACAGGTGTGACAGTACAATGTCGTTATAAGATCAGTATTAATCCAATAATTAAGTATTTGGGTATCAATTCTCTCTTCTGCTTTAACCAATTGCGGAGGAATTAACATTTTATCCCAGAATATAAGATTCGTAACTGCATCAACATAATAAACCACAACTTTTATATTTATGAAATTAATTATTTATGGTAACAATCTAAAGTATGGACAAAACCTTGGAATGATTATTGATTGGAATAATTATGAAATTCTGATTGGAGATACAGAGAGACAGACTGACCTTTCTTATTGATTTACTTGTTTACAGAAAACTGTGATGACTGCATGCCGATAGTCAATTGTGAAGCCGCTCAAAACAGAATCTTAAACGACAAGAGTTACATAACCGAAATGTTGATAAGTAACGCATTATGTAACACTGTAGACACGCACAGTGATATTAAAAATGTGAGTAAAGGATTAAATTTATTAATGCATAGTCAACCAAGTATATAATTACAACTGCAAAATATTTTTTTATACTAACAGTAGTTTTAAATTTACATTAGAAAATTTATAAAAGGAATTAATAGACAAAACGTAAATGTTAAAAATGAAAAGATTTAAATTTTTTTCAAATAAAATCAATGTTTGTAGCTTGCCTACAGGTAGATACCATAATGTAAAGAGAATTTACCCCTTAAACATTTTGACAAATTAATACTACGGATGCCTCAGTCTGTACAATAACGAATGGATGTCATATTTATTGAAGGAGATATATTTATTAAGAGCAAATTTGTTATACAAACGATACATCTATATTTAATTTGCTCAATGTATTTTTATAGATCTGCTGTTCTATGTTCAACAACACGGATGAAATAGAAAATCATCCTCAACTTAAATTATTGCCCGCATCTTGCGGTAACATTGAAAATGGCCGTATAGCTGTTGGAACAACTGTATCACTATTTGAAATGCCATGGATGGCTTTAATAATTATAAGAAGTATGAAATAATGATATAGATATACTTTATAAAGGACCTACTGAAAACATTCAATCTCATGTTTAATGTGTAATGATCAGGAATATTAAAAGATTCTACAATATAGTAATGATTTACAGGATTTCTTTAGAATCTAAAAAAAATTGTCTAAATAATGACATATCTAATCTTTAAATTTCTTATTAACCACAACTTGAACGTAAAGTAAACGCGAAGACTTGTAATTTTTTTACGGTTACGGACTAACACTTGGACTCGATTTCACCTAATGTTGAGTGACAATGAGAACGTAGATGTGAAGCGTGTTCGCCTAGAATACAGCTGGCTCTCACATGTATGACTGCTGGAACACAGTTATGGCAGCAGATTGACATTGAGGGTGGTAGCTAGCCAGGCGGGTTCGGAAAACCCTACAACCATCCAGACTCCACTACTCTATTGACCAGGGTATCGAACCCTGGATTTGTGCGTTACTAGGCAAACTAGTAAACCACTGCGCCACATTGTGTAATCTGGACTTTAAGTTAATCTATGTTAATTTGACAGTTGTATGGTTGCAGGTTTGGTTGGTTTAAAGTTTACATGCGTTGGTACTTTGATTAACTCACGATACGTACTCACTGCAGCACATTGTGTGAAGTTTAGAGACATGGCGGGTGTTCGCGTCGGAGAATATGACCTAGCACGGAGCAATGATTGTGACCGAGATCAAACTAACAGCTCTGATTGCATGCAAGAGGTAAGTATTGGTTTTATTATTAAAATTGTTCATAGTAACGGGTTTGACAACTTTTTAAAACTTTGCCTCTCATACTGCACTGGTATGAGAAGAGAAGTTCTGATCTCCAAAATATGTTGACTATAGCTAAATACAAGTGAAGAACAATCGCGAATCACAACTTTAGTACGACTAAAAAACTAATTCATAGTATCATATTTTTAGACTGCTATAAAAAATTGTTTAACTAATAAATTAGACTCTCACTCCTTTGAACAAAAATTATTATAAACAGTCAATTAACAGTTACACAGGAACTTTATATTTTTAAAGTCACACAAAAAATTTAAATGAGGACGTAAATTGCTTACAATAAAAATAAAATCCTGTGCGTTTGTGTTTCAAGGATATGCGAGTTTCTTCGGTTGTTTATCACAACGAGTATACAGTAAAGAAGCACAAAGACATCGCTCTCATTCGACTACGCCGTGCTGTGAACTTTACTAAGAGTGCGTATTATGTTTTTTGTTTCTATATTTACACCAATCATAAAAGACTATGCCTTTGTTTTCGTTTATCAATTATCATTTAAGCCGATCGCTGTACAATGTTGTGCACAGTAGCTATGTAAATCATCTTACAACCGGAACTGCTTCGCAGCGCTTGCCAATAGTGGAACTCTTTTAATCGAACAATCATGTATAGAATGGAAGAATGCCTACAGGTCCGTCAAGTCCGCCATTTGTATCTTTTATTAGATCTACAATAAAACAAAAAGCAATTTAGTATTTGTTACAACATTCTTTATTTTTTTTTAAGTTTTTTTTGTCTTTCTTTTCAAGGAAACTTAGGTGCGGTGTGCCTGCCTATTACCAGTAACTTGCGTAATTATAAACTGAGTAAGAATGTCCAAGCTATATCGGCTGGTTGGGGGTTGTCGAATCACTTTCAGCAATCCAATGTACTGCTTAAAGATGTAGTGCCTGTATATTACGGAGTTGACTGTCAGAGATTCTATAACAGGTAAGTTCATGGTAGTTGTCGTTGGCTCTAATAAGAAAAAAATAAATCCTAATACAATGGTCGAGGTTGATAAACGTTAATGGAAATTATCATTTTTTTTAAAACAGCGTTTGCTGATTCTGGTTACTCATACTAAGTCCGAATATACTAGCCGTCAATCAACCGCTGCTCTGGGCGGCTGGTTTTTTTTTATTAATATTAAGGTTATTTTATTTATTAATATTAAGGTTATTTTATTATATTAAGGTTTTTTTGTCAACAATTGATACCTAACTTTAACATGATGAGATAAAGTGACAATGAAACTGTAGATAGTCAAACCTGCTCGCCAGGAATACTCTGGATCTGACATATATGACTGCCAGAACATAGCAACACTGTTATGACGGGAGGTTGACATTGAGGGAAGCAGTTGTGCAAGGCGGGTTCGAATAAATCTCACCGCTCTATACAAACTCCATTACTAAAATAGTACCGAAACCCAGCCAAGGACCTCCATATTGTAAGGCAAGCGGTAAACCGCTACGCTACGGAGGCAGTCAAGTATAAACTTATACATTATCATAAAGTATTATTTTGCAGGAGTGATTTAGATATCGAAAACCAATTCTGTGCTGGTAAAATAGGTGTGAATTGTATTGGAGATTCAGGCGGTCCACTTTTAATAAAAAACCACCCGGATGTTTCGAACAAATTCATACAGTACGGAATTCAAGCATACGGAATGAATAAATGCGGTGAAATTGGACCTGAAGTTTATACGGATGTGACCAAACATATAACGTGGATATTAGATACGATTCGCCCATAATTCTTTTTATTATATTTGCATTAACATATAAGCCAGTGCTTGAACACAATCCCTGATGTTAAATGAAGATGTGATCTGTGATGGAAACCGGACTAGCCTTGTAATAGCCTGTACGAGTACACTCGCCATTTTTAGCTTACATTATTGTGTGAAACTTTTTTTTTTGAATTAATAGTGCTTTCTAGGACTTTTTTTTTTTAATTTTAGAAAGCGCTAAACAAAAATATATAGATATTATGCAACGATAATTAAATACAGAAGACATACAAAAAAAAACAATTGTTATTATTTTTATAAATTTCTTGGACTAGTAAGTGATAGAAATAAAAATTGTTTCCTGTTAGTAATTCTAACAAGAAAATGATAAATAATTAAGATTATAATGTATTAAGTAATGTAAAGTATTGCAATAAGATCATAAATTATTTACAACATTTTAAGTCGATTAACTTATAAGTTGTTTTTCGAATTGTGTGTTTCGTTAAAACCCAAAATTTATAACGTGTCTGTGTGCGTGTGCATGTACTTTGAATCAAAAACATAGGAATATTTATTTCCCAAGTTATTACTAATATATTATACAGGAAATATTATAACATATAATCTAATTAATGTATCTACTTATATATTGCATGCACATAACTTTTTAAACTAGTTTTACTTTATATATAAAATGAACAGTAACTGATTTTGAACTTACACAGAGTATATATCGGTACAAGAACGCAAGCATATTTGTTTTCTGTCCATATTGCAATAAATTTTTAATTAAATGTATTATAAAATGAAGATTTATTTTACGGTTAAGTTTTTAATATTATTTGTAGTACATCGGAGTTTTGCATGTAAGTATTATCTCTGCTTAATAATAAATTGAATGATTTTTTTGTTTGTTTCTGTGAAAAAATAATACAGAATATTAAAAATACAGTTGTGTGTTAAGTTTATTAGCTGTTTATATCACCATAGTTACATTGTTTATGAAGAAATATTGAAGACGCATAAAATTATAATCGGTTTCTTCCCAAAACTAAATTTTAATATTTCGTTAACACAGCCATAATCTCACAGTGTAAAAGTTAATAATAATGGTATAAAAACTTCTAAAATTTTTATAATAAAATTAGGGTTCTAGCTTCTTCATCCTTTTGCTTTGTCTAGTCTGATGGTTAAAGACATTATGTAGAGCTCTGACGAAACTTTATCATATTGCAATGTGTTTTTTTTACTGTTTATATTTTGTTACTCAGACACAGAAGTTTCTATAGTGTATTTTCCACAACCTACCAATAGCCAAAAGCGCTAAGTAGATAACAATATCGTTATTATTATTATTTCTTCAAGTATTTTCTGCATTATTAACTAATAATTGGTTATTATTATTTACTCTTTGTGGTGTTCGTATCAAATAAGTTATGTTTTACATAACCAGAAAAAGGATTTGTTTTTTTTTAGTTCTATGCTTCTTTTTATCTGACTTAAACATCAGAGATCTTGTTTTCTTTTAAGATATTGTTGCATTGTTTTGTATATTTTTTTCCTTTGTTTGAAATTATGCTTGGGAACTATATTTTTTGTAATATTTTGCTAATTGTAACTATTTCACAAAAATATACTAATCTAAATTTGCATTTATTTGTAAACCTTATGAACCTTAAAACATGTATGTATTTATCCGTAGTGTTATCAAAACTGTTTTCCTATTTCTATACTAAAATGAAATCAATATTTTTTTTTATTTGTAATACTTTAAAGCTATTATTATTTCTATCCTTAATGTTAGCCTACTACTCGTCTTATTTCTAAAATATGCCATAATTATTTTACTACCTTTAACGTATAAACAAAATTTTCAAAATTAGATGGTAGTCACTGTTTTGTTCGTAACAGCTATTTTTTGTCAGAAATCAATGAACATTCCGTTTTTCTCTTCATTTAATTTTGTACAACTAATATATTTTGAACATATTTCTGTATCTATTTTCATTTCCTGTTCAAACCTCATCCTTCCGTACACCGGGCTTTTTGTGATCAAATGGATGACAATTTCCTCTGTAGATGGATCACAATCGCACGCCGGGTTCTTCTTGCATATTAAACTATCCAAGTATTCAGATAACCCGACGTGACCTGTGACTAATAGTGTTAATATTTTATCTATGGCAATTTTCTTGATCATGAGGTTTGCTGAGGACATATATGGGTTTAGTTTTCAGTTTTCGTGCCGTCTCTGGCTAGATGATTTGTCCTTTGCTTTCTAGACCGATGTGTGCTTTAACTCAGAACAATAATTGTTGTTGTAAAGTGCGGCTGCCTCTCTGATTCGTATATCGAGCGGGAGCAGCTCAGCCAGCACCAAGGCAGAGTTTAAAGAAAGTGTGCTGTGTTTGTGAAAGGAAATGTTTAAATGCAGGAGCCTTAGGGCCAATCGCATTCGCCCCTCCCAGGGTACAACCTCGCATCTGATTAGCGTATATTAATGTATTTCATTAGATGATATCATCACCTCGTAATAAATTAAAATACTAAAAGTATTAGCATAACTGGTAGACGAAGAAAGACTTGATCTTCCAGTTCTTTACTGGCTTTATTTCATTATCAGACGATAGACGCCCATAGCTGGGCGTCTATCGTCTGCATAGACCTCCCCGAGAGATCATAACACTGACCAGTCCTGCGCTGCCTGCATTCAGTGGCTTTCCGCTTCTTCAATATATTTATCTTATTAATATATATTACTTGTTGAACTTTTGATGATAAAATGTCTTACCTATAACTATTATGCAATATTAAGGTAATTTAAGAAAAAAATCTTCGTTTGCTCGAGCCTATAGCACCTTTCAAACGTACATATATAGAATTTATTGTACAGAACTTGACAGTGGAATTAAATACCCATGAGATATTCCCATGCTGAATATTGATATAAGATCTTGATCAGAAGAACCATGATATAATTTTTATCGTAGCCATCATTAATGACACATCTCTCGTTGTGCGCTACTTTATATGACTAAAATCGTGTCGGTTATTAAACTATCCTCCTGTATAAATTTAGTGCGGATAATGTACAAAATAAAATAGCGATTAATTTTAATTCTTGGCGGTCCCCACATAAGCGAGAGAAATTACAATACAGTTTGCAGATCAATGATACACTATTCTCATTATACGAGTACACTCCTTAGTAAATATATAACTTTAGTATATATTGATTATTTTCAGTATGCGATGATTACTTCGGGCATGAACACTTAGCAACAAGTGTAGGTTAGTAAATAATGATGTCAAAATAATATATATGTTGCGTTTGTTCATTTTATTCCGTTACTACATCGTAATTAAAAATATATTTTATAATAAATTGACAGAAAAGCAGCATAACAAACAAAACGCCAACGTTTATCGTTATCGTCTCATCTCATCAGTCTATGGTTTCATTGTATCTAAAATCCAATTAATATTCTTTCTGACATCTGTAAATAGTACTGGAGATATTGTATCACAACTTGTCCCGTGGATCATGACACCCAACTGAACGTATCTGTATGTACCATTATAATCGTTTTCTATTATCAATGGTATACCGGAGATATCGTCGCACAACAAATTATTTTCTCTTTTACCACATAACTTGTTCTTCATTCTGTCATTTCGATTAAAATTTCTGAAATGTTATGAAATAAATCATTCAATTATAAGGTTAATATTAGTTGGAGTTTTGAAGTAGTAAGAAAAAAAACAAGAGAAATAAGAATTGTTAATGCCACGCACTTTAGAATCTAGTATAACAAAATAGTGAGTCTAATAAACATATATAGTTGATTTAATTGACAACATTATCAGATGATTTCACAACAGTCCCTATATTTTTTGTAAGAGAATATCTTTTCTCTTTGTTTTGTTTATTGTTTCGGGTGGTGATAGAACTTGGATAAATAAACCTATCAACACCATAGATAACGAGCTCAGAAGTTGCAACGAGCGTACGAAATACCGCTATTACAATATCATTACTGCAAATTTCACTTAAAATACTTAGCTAAATTTAAAAAAATTAACGTAATGTATTCGTCTAAAACAGTTAAATTCAGACTTTTCTTTGTCACTTTTTTTTTGTGGCATGCTAATTATCCAAAGTTCTAATAATTTATATAACCATAACTTTTTGTGCCTCCTCCCCACCCTAAACGACTGTGTTTTGAGGGAAAAAAACGAAGTTTATTATTTTCTTATTGTTTAAAAAATATGTATTTGGAAAAAAAAAAACACGAACTTGTATTCACATAATTAACAATATAAAAAATATATTTTGTCGTGAATATACAATGCCAAAGTATTTTAAAAGCAGGCTCCAAATTTAAACAAAATTTTCATCATATACGCGCTCACGAATTTTACCATGTAAATAAAAAAAAACAACTATCCTGTGTATTATTGTGTTTGGTAGCATTTTAGTATGTAGATATTCTATAAAACTGAAAGAAATTATAAAAGGATTCTTTACACTACAATTAACGTGTAAATTACACATTGCTTGCTTTTAATTTTGATCTCTGTGATATTTTAAAAAAGAAATTCCACCTTTAACAGATTAAATAACCATGAATTCACATATAATACTTCAAAGGGTCAAACATGTTTAGTGGTGAACCGCTGAACTTGACAACCATTAGTGATGAAACTGTTTTCACTAAAAGAGAAGCTCTTTGTAGAATAATTATTCATTTGCGAAAATAGTCTTTCGCGTTCACTCATTTAAGCTGCTATGTTATGGACAGTAGTGATTGTTTTTGGTACATTATTGTCTACTAAATGTCCGGATATTATTTTGTTCATTCAATTTAATTTGGCCATTTTTCGGTTATGAAAACATAGCAAACTTGAACGATATCTTAATCACTCGATTCTAGTAAACGATCTTTCATAGAATCTGCAACTTGAGCACATTAAACAATTGAGAATAAAACGTCTTTGGATCTATGGGTGGCTTTATAAGAGTATTTCTTCTTCAAATTGAGACTTGTCTGTCGCCGTGAGACAATTCTCAACCTGTTGTGAGACTTTGTAAGAGGTGACGTGGTGACTGTTCAGGAAATATACAATTTTATTTGGATATTTTACCCTATTAAAAATAAATTGTTAAGGTAATAAAATAAGTTTATTTTTTAATTTTTTTAGCCATTTTTCGATTTTTTCGAACTATCCTTAGAGGCAAACCTATGAAATGATCTTCATCTAATTTCTAGATCTAACAGAATTTAACCTTTATAATACACTTTACTTACCTGCCAAAATAAGAAGAGCATCTATCCGAAGGATGAATAGTTATTCCTACTTTAGATTGTGCGTAGTTCGGATATAAATTGTTCATTGAGCCCCAACCGGCCGCTACGCCATACTCATTATCAGTGTTTATTTCCCGAAGTTTCTTTGTGATTGGTAAGCAAATTGCTGCTGCGTTATCTAAAAGAAAAGTTTATTTTAGAGCACATTATTTTAGCTGTTTTGAGGAAAGATTTTGTATAATTTATGAATTAAAAAAGTTCCACTTAGTTTAGTCACACAG
This sequence comes from Pharmacophagus antenor, assembly GCA_018245475.1. Lineage (NCBI taxonomy): Eukaryota > Metazoa > Arthropoda > Insecta > Lepidoptera > Papilionidae > Pharmacophagus > Pharmacophagus antenor. The sequence goes on from DWQX01003697.1 coordinate 13,399, forward strand.
AAAAATTTTGAAGAAGAAAACCATTGTAACGTTGTTTGGTGGTTGTTGATTTTATCGGAACGTGGATGATTTACACAGTTAAATAATGAACAAAATTTTAATAAATTTATATAATTTTAATTAATAATAAGATTTACATGTGACGGTAAACAGACAAAATTATTTTAGGCTTTAAATAGTAATTTTTGTTTTGTGATGTTCTTTCAATGTAAAACTTGGAGCTGGTTCCTTCTATTCTGAATAATTCCATCATATACAAATGGTTAACAACAGGTACGACAAGTGGTAACTTAGGCTATTATTACAAGATATATACGTTAACTGTTATGTCAATTTATTCTTATTTAAATAGAAGGGAGAAAAAAAGTGGTAATGGTGCTCCATTATGGAATAGAATTATATATTTTTTTTTTATTAAAATTTAACTATTTTTTTAAATACTTGCCACTAGAGAAGTTTGCCGGTGTTTCAAGACTTAAGAGGCCAATATCATTTGAAGCCGTTATGTAGTTTGTGTAACTTTCGTGATAGACTGCATTCGCAACGCGTATATCCTGAAGCAAAATACTATAAAAGAATGTGTGTAAAACATGGCGGCGTTTAAGTAAAAAGAGAGCATTATTTTAATGTGCAGAGAATGTATTGTTTTTTCTATATCAGTCAGTGCCACAAATAAAATCAAATATCACATTGTCCTAAATACCTCTTTTGGTAATAACAGTTTTTTTTTGATAACAAAAAACTATAAGAATTCTATTATTTTAATGACATTTAATCATTGTTGTCCATCTATGGCAAACCATTACTGGACACGGATTTCACCTATAGAGCGTTTTACCAGATTTTTTATTTTACATTTTCACATTCACAATAAAAATGTGCGAAATGTATTTAAGATTCTATGGTACGATAAAATATCAGTAATGTTATCATATGTTAAAGCACGAGATAATAATGACTGTTACCTGATAATGGAGATCACAAACACCACCATGTCCACATTCGTACATAGACCTGCTTGTGTCTTGCGCACCCACCCTCACGCCAACCACTCGCTTGTCTTTAATGCAGTGGGCCGCCGTAAGAACGTATCTCGGATTTATCAATGTACCGGTACATTTGAAATGAAACCCATTTTTCACTGAAAAGTTTACAATAAAAACAGGTTATGTATTTTTTAGGAAATATGTTCACTTTCCTACTATTCTCATGATAATCGATTAAATGAAATATACAAAAAATAAATACTTATAATTACGAGCAATATGAAAACCAGGTAAGATAAGCGATATGTTTTCCTTTACAATGTAGTTTGTACTTAAGAAGTTTACATCGTGCTCGTCACCTTCAGACATAAGATGTTAAATTTAATGGCACTACTAACCTAATACATGTTTGTTTTTATTGCCGACATTTGAGCTTTAATTATGATTTTTAGAGACTTGGAATGTTTTTTTTTCTGCAAAAGGCCTCCAATATCACTAGACTTTAATTTTACCATATGATAAGTGACAATATAAGCAATGTAATATTAATGGCTAGAGAAGGTAAACTACAGTGCCATGTAGGTGTTAGTCTAATAACTAAGCCGAATGATAAAATATAATAATGTACCTCTGTACGAGATAAGAACCAGCCAGGGAAATTCGTTTAATGCGGCGGCATATCCTCCTAACAATCTACTCGACTGCACGTAGCCACAATCACTTGGCAACAGATTGATGTTAGGATGCGTTTCACTATTATCTTCTTGTCCTGGCTGAGGTAAGTCCGAACAACAAATCTGAAACAATAGGCGTAAGAATGAAAGAAAAAAAATCATTTTTTTTATTCTTTATTTTGGAACTCATAATTATTCATGTTAATAATTAAAAAATGATGAAGCTAGAAGAATAATTTCGAAATGGTTTCGCTCCGGGGCCTTTGAGTTCAAAGGATTAATAATAAATGATGTGTTGATCTTATTTCAGTAAGTAGTGCATAAATTTAAGCACACGAAAAGCGTCTTACGATTGACGTGAAAAAGTTGTCAAAACCTAAAGAAGAGATAACTTAAACGAGTGGAATAACGCATCATAAAATAGTTAAAATAATTTATTAAAGTGATAAGACCTGCGACTTTATATCTTAAATTGATTAGAACTTCGTTATGCTATAGAAAAATCGTACCGAAGTATTTATTTTAGCGTTTTGCTTTGCTGAATAAATAATAATATAATTAAAATGTTGGTAAATTCTAATGTCTAATTGAAAGATATATTTAATCTTACCTTAGGTATTTCACCAGTACTACACAATAAGTTTATCAAGAGATTTTTAGTCTTAGTAGTTTTGTGATTGTCTACAAGTTGCATAGCCGCCGGGCATTGGGTTATTTCTACACAATTACTACAAGTTTCTGAAATCAACTTATTTATTTAGTGGTCGCAATTAATAACTTAAAATGGTGAAAACGTATATTAATAAAAAAAATAAGTAACAATATAGTGTCAGATAGCAATGGACCATTTGTGAGAAGTCGTAATAAAAAAAATTTAAAGAATACCTAGAGTATTTTTCGTATGCGAAAATATGAAAATTAATTACTTTGTTTAATTATCATTCAGGACCATTATTCATCAGTTAGTAGTTCTCTCAATGCCAGAGTCTAGTAAATTCAGTGGATCCACGAAAATGATTTTCCTCAGTTTTATCAAAATCTAATGTATGGTTGGGCATAAGGTTGTTAGACTAACCATCTTCGTGTAAGGTACATTATATACTTGTGTAGGTATTGAGGGTGTCTGTAAATCTATGAACAATAAACAGTGTCAGCCTGGTACCTGTGTTTGATTGACGTTTGCCTTAAACGACATTCCATCAATTTTAGAAACCTAAAAATGGTTTTAGTAATCAATAATTTTACTTACTTAAACTATTAGCAAAATTAATCGCCAGTGCCCCAACGAATAATGCGGTAAACATTTTCGAAGTGCGTTGTTTCCCTTTAGAGTTCTATACACTACTGAATCGTTTAATTTGTTCTCCCTGTATTTTGTAGTCCATAGTTATTATAAGTGTATGATCACTCATAATCATCGCTCGTACACGCAGACAGTAGAATCACACGTCATCGGAGATAATTAATGGGTGGTAATTCCATTTATCGTTTCTCTTTTTTATTGTACATATTTCTATGTGTGTTTTTAAATATTTGCTTTTGTTTTTATCCGGAATTAGACTATTTTATATTCTATAAAATTACAATAAAAATATGATTATGACATATTATAATTATCAAAATAAATATAACAATTAAGAAATTAGTACAGCTTTTTATGAATCTCGTAATAATATTATTGATAAATTTATTTTAATATTTAAAATAATATTAAATCAATACCAACAAAACTGCTATACTCGCGTCCACGTCACCAGCGTCAGAATAATATTATATATTTATTAAAAAACTTCTTACATGTTATATACTAATTAAAACTATTCACTGTGAATTCTCTACCAGCTAACCTTTGTGAAAAAGAAATAAGATATGGGTGGTCTTGCAAGGATAAAATATGAAACTAATTAACAAAAAATAATAATAATAT